>WNWK01040579.1:0-16901 GCA_009830355.1 Cherax destructor
GGCAGCAAATTGTTTGTTTAGATATGATAGCAGGCAGGCCATCAGGCAGAGGCAGGCAGGCCATCAGGCAGAGGCAGGCAGGCCAGCAGGCAGAAGCAGGCAGGCGGAAGCAGGCAAACAGGAGCAGGCAGGCAGAAGCAGGCAGGCAGAAGCAGGTAGGCAGAAGCAGACAGGCAGAAGCAGGCAGGCAGAAGCAGGCAGACAGGAGAAGGCAGGCAGAAGCAGGCAGGCAGAAACAGACAAGCAGAAGCAGGCAGGCAGAAAGATATAGAAGAAGACAAGCAGAGGCAGGAAGACAGAATCAGACAGAATAAGGCAGACAGAAGTAGACAAACAGAAGTAGGCAGGCTGAAACAGACAAACAGTAGCAGACAAGCAGCAGCAGGCAGACAGAAGCAGGTAGGAAGAAGCAGACAGACACTATCCTCGTAAAAACTCTTCACTGCTTTCAATACCCTACCTCCTATTCCATACACCTGCAACATCTGCCACATTGCCCCCTATCCACCCTGTCATACGCCTTTTCCAAATCCATAAATGCCTCAAAAACCTCTTTACCCTTATCTAAATACTGTTCACCTATATGTTTCACTGTAAACACTTGGTCTACACACCCCCTACCCTTCCTAAAGCCTCCTTGTTCATCTGCTATCCTGCTCTCCGTCTTACTCTTAATTCTTTCAATAATAACTCTACCATACACTTTACCAGGTACACTCGACAGACTTATTTCCCTTTAATTTTTGCACTCTCTTTTGTCCCCTTTGCCTTTATACAAAGGAACTATGCACGCTCTCTGCCAATCCCTAGGTACCTTACCCTCTTCCATACATTTATTAAATAAAAACAAAAACCACTCCAAAACTATATCTCCACCTGCCTTTAACATTTCTATCTTTATCCCATCAATCCCAGCTGCCTTACCCCCTTTCATTCTACCCACTGCCTCACGAACTTCCCCTACACCCACAACTGGCTCTTCCACACTCCTACAAGATGTTATTCCTCCTTGCCCTACACACGAAATCACAGCTTCCCTGTCTTCATCAACATTTAACAAATCCTCAAAATATTCCCTCCATCTTCCCGATACCTCTAACTCTCCATTTAATAACTCTCCTCTCCTATTTTTAACTGTCAAATCCATTTGTTCCCTAAGCATGGTTGTGTAGCATGGTTGTGTGTAGCATGGTTGTGTAGCATGGTTGTGTGTAGCATGGTTGTGTGTATGGTGTGTAGCATGGTTGTGTAGCATGGTTGTGTGTAGCATGGTTGTGTAGCATGGTTGTGTGTAGCATGGTTGTGTAGCATGGTTGTGTGTAGCATGGTTGTGTAGCATGGTTGTGTGTAGCATGGTTGTGTGTAGCATGGTTGTGTGTAGCATGGTTGTGTGTAGCATGGTTGTGTAGCATGGTTGTGTGTAGCATGGTTGTGTGTGTAGCATGGTTGTGAGATGTTTGTAGCATGGTTGTGTGTAGCATGGTTGTTTTAGCATGGTTGTGTGTAGCATGGTTGTGTGTAGCATGGTTGTGTGTAGCATGGTTGTGTGTAGCATGGTTGTGTGTAGCATGGTTGTGTGTAGCATGGTTGTGTGTAGCATGGTTGTGTGTAGCATGGTTGTGTGTAGCATGGTTGTGTGTAGCATGGTTGTGTGTAGCATGGTTGTGTGTAGCATGGTTGTGTGTAGCATGGTTGTGTGTAGCATGGTTGTGTGTAGCATGGTTGTGTGTAGCATGGTTGTGTGTGATGGTTTGTGTAGCATGCTTGTGTGTAGCATGGTTGTGTGTAGCATGGTTGTGTGTAGCATGGTTGTGTGTAGCATGGTTGTGTGTAGCATGGTTGTGTGTAGCATGGTTGTGTGTAGCATGGTTGTGTGTAGCATGGTTGTGTGTAGCATGGTTGTGTGTAGCATGGTTGTGTGTAGCATGGTTGTGTGTAGCATGGTTGTGTGTAGCATGGTTGTGTGTAGCATGGTTGTGTGATGGTTGTAGCATGGTTGTGTGTAGCATGGTTGTGTGTAGCATGGTTGTGTGTAGCATGGTTGTGTGTAGCATGGTTACATGTTGTGTGTAGCATGGTTGTGTGTAGCATGGTTGTGTGTAGCATGGTTGTGTGTAGCATGGTTGTGTGTAGCATGGTTGTGTGTAGCATGGTTGTGTGTAGCATGGTTGTGTGTAGCATGGTTGTGTGTAGCATGGTTGTGTGAGCATGGTTGTGTAGTGGTGTGTGTAGCATGGTTGTGTGTAGCATGGTTGTGTGTGCATGGTTGTGTGTAGCATGGTTGTGTGTAGCATGGTTGTGTGTAGCATGGTTTGTGTAAGCATGGTTGTGTGTAGCATGGTTGTGTGTAGCATGGTTGTGTGTAGCATGGTTGTGTGTAGCATGGTTGTGTGTAGCATGGTTGTGTGTAGCATGGTTGTGTGTAGCATGGTTGTGTGTAGCATGGTTGTGTGAGCATGGTTGTGTGAGCATGGTTGTGTGTAGCATGGTTGTGTGAGCATGGTTGTGTGAGCATGGTTGTGTGTAGCATGGTTGTGTGTAGCATGGTTGTGTGTAGCATGGTTGTGTGTAGCATGGTTGTGTGTAGCATGGTTGTGTGTAGCATGGTTGTGTGTAGCATGGTTGTGTGTAGCATGGTTGTGTGTAGCATGGTTGTGTGTAGCATGGTTGTGTGTAGCATGGTTGTGTGTAGCATGGTTGTGTGTAGCATGGTTGTGTGAGCATGGTTGTGTGTAGCATGGTTGTGTGTAAACATGGTTGTGTGTAGCATGGTTGTGTGTAGCATGGTTGTGTGTAGCATGGTTGTGTGTAGCATGGTTGTGTGTAGCATGGTGTGTGTAGCATGGTTGTGTGTACATGGTTGTGTGTAGCATGGTTGTGTGTAGCATGGTTGTGTGAGCATGGTTGTGTGTAGCATGGTGTGTGTAGCATGGTGTGTGTAGCATGGTGTGTGTAGCATGGTGTGTGTAGCATGGTGTGTGTAGCATGGTGTGTGTAGCATGGTGTGTGTAGCATGGTGTGTGTAGCATGGTGTGTGTAGCATGGTTGTGTGTAGCATGGTTGTGTGTAGCATGGTTGTGTGTAGCATGGTTGTGTGTAGCATGGGTGTGTGTAGCATGGTTGTGTGTAGCATGGTTGTGTGTAGCATGGTTGTGTGTAGCATGGTTGTGTGTAGCATGGTTGTGTGTAGCATGGTTGTGTGTAGCATGGTTGTGTGTAGCATGGTTGTGTGTAGCATGGTTGTGTGTAGCATGGTTGTGTGTAGCATGGTTGTGTGTAGCATGGTTGTGTGTAGCATGGTTGTGTGTAGCATGGTTGTGTGTAGCATGGTTGTGTGTAGCATGGTTGTGTGTAGCATGGTTGTGTGTAGCATGGTTGTGTGTAGCATGGTTGTGTGTAGCATGGTTGTGTGTAGCATGGTTGTGTGTAGCATGGTTGTGTGTAGCATGGGTGTGTGTATCATGGTCGTGTGTATCATGGTCGTATATACTGTTTAAACAAATCCTGAAAGCAGTGCAAATAAAAATTAGATTACTATCCAGAGAAATACAAACTATTAGCTAACACGACGATAGTCAGCAATTTCTTTCAACTAATTAAATTCAGTTACTTATTTTGGTTGTAGAATTTTATCAGTGCCAAGTTGTAAATTAAAACTGGCCAAGAAACACTTAGAACATCAAGTCTATCCTCTCATTTTCTAAAGTAGCTTAATTAAACCTAACATTTTTGTGGTCCTGACGGGAAATGGGAAATGTTAGGGGGTTTCATGGTCTGATCCGAGGAAGTAGAGGACAGTTTCACTTTCGCAGAAGAAGATCTCTTCAACATCATCGAGTCTATTCCATTGCAGAGTCAATCATGCCTTAATATTACTTGGCTAATCAATGCCGAGGCTACTCTCACATGTGGTACAGTGCCGCTTGCGTAGGTTGTTGCTGCACTGGCCCGGGACTGGTTAGGTCAGGTTGCTGCTGGACTGGCCCGGGACTGGTTAGGTCAGGTTGCTGCTGGACTGGCCCGGGACTGGTTAGGTCAGGTTTGCTCTGTGACCACATAAGAGTTTTTTCTAGTTAGATTATCCAAGCAGGTGCCTCGTTGCTCAGTGGTAGCACGCGGGTGCCTCGTTGCTCAGTGGTATCAAGTATCTTATCCACCGCCTCCCACATCACCTGTAGTGAATCCTCTGAAGCTGGGGTACTTACTGGACCCGGACTAGGTTATACTGTCGTCTCCTATATTGAAGTCTCCCAGGTCGGGCTGACAGATTTAACTAGGTTATACTGTCGTCTCCTATACTGAAATCTCCCAGGTCGGGCTGACTTTAACTAGGTTATACTGTCGACTCCTATACTGAAGTCTCCCAGGTCGGGCTGACAGATTTAACTAGATGTAATTCAGTCGCTGCGTGTTTTGAGAAAGGTATTCCCAGATTCCATCAGCTCAGCCTCCTCTACCTCAGTGCACGCCAATGGAATAGTCACACAATTCTACAGCTGGAAAATGTAAAATTATGTTTGCACGTGTGTATGTGTGTGTATGTTTGTACGTATGTACACTTGTGTATGCACTCGTGTGTGTATGTATTCGTGCACATACGTATGCGCATATGTAGTGTTGCATATGTATAGAATATATACATACACTTGTCGATGTATGTGCGTATGTATTCGTGTTCTCATGTATTCTTGTGTGTATGCATTAATGGATGTATACTTGTGCTTATGTTCACATATGCATGTGTACACGTGTGCATATGTATTCCTTTGTGTATCCTGGAGTATACCTGGAGAGAGTTTCGGTGGTCAACGCCCCCGCGGCCCGGTCTGTGACCAGGAATATTATATAAATATTATATAAATCGACACCACCAGGGACCCAAGGGCAGCCACTTTCATGTTCCAGCGCCTCAGTGTGGCCATCCAGAGGGGAAATGCATGCTGCTTACTGCGCTCGCGTCCGGCTTCGGAGGAACTGGAGGAGATTCATAATCTTTGATACATTGTACCAAGTAACCAAGGTATTCATGTTTGTGTTTTCTGTCAACGTATTCTGTATACAGTATATATAGATAGATAGATAGATAGATATATATATATATATATATATATATATATATATATATATATATATATATATATATATATATATTATATATATTATGCAAATATCGCAAACCAAGCGATACAGGATAAAAAAACAACCACGGGGGGAGTAGAATGATAGCTCTAGGCCTTTCGTGTTGCAATCAACATATCATCAGGAGCTTGCAAAAATGCAGAAAAGATGAGGATGTCCAAGTTCCCACTCCAGTGAAGACGGTCCTGTGGGAACGTACTTGCTTGGACATCCTCCTCTTTCCTGCAATTTTCCAAGCTCCTAATGATGTGCTGATTGCAACACGAAAGGCCTAGATCTATAATTCTACTCCTCTGTTCACGACCATAATTCGTTCCAAAACTCTGGTTGCGACCCGATTTGGTCGTGACCCGAACCTAATATCCCCAGACCCCTACGAACTGTGTGTAAATATTGATTTTTTTAAGATTTTTAAGCACAAAAACAGTTAATTATACCATAGAATGCACAGTGTAATAGTAAACTAAATGTGAAAACCTTGAATAACACTGAGAAAACCTTGAATAACACTGAGAAAACCTAGAATAACACTGAGAAAATCTTGAATAACACAGAAAACTTTGAACAACAGAGAAAACTTACATTGCAAGAGACGTGTAATAGCTGAACAGTGAACTCCGTTATTTATCGTCCGATTTCTTTCATTTTCCGTGTACGTTAAGAAGCGTCTTTTCATCATACATTGCCCAAGATTCAATACGATAGCCCAGCAAACAACTGAGAAAAAAAATATTTACCAAAGTCATATGTGGCAAGTCCTAGCCAGGTACTGGCACTGTGAGGAGCTGTTTGTGCACTACCTGCTAATATGAATTTATCACGGTCGTAATTACTGTAATTTATGAATAACTTCCGAGATAATCGAAGAAAACGAGAGCGCACCGAAAAAAAAATCGAGAAAATAAATCACACTGACTTTTTTGGTTTATCCTGGGTTCTTTACACATATGCTGCTATGTATGATAATCTATGTAACTGTATTTGTGTATACCTGATTAAACTTACTTTGTTTTACGAGTGTATATCACAGTTAGCACTGTTCTACACTACGGTTTTCTCTAATATAAGTACCCAGGAGGGGATAAGAGGATGGTATTTTATCCCTTATCCTGGAGTTCACAGTGAGAATGAACGCTCGTCTGCCAGAGACAGTCTACAAGGCCAGGGTCTTTGTTAAGTGTACACAATCAGGAAGTGGGGAAAATTAGCACGTGCCAAAAAAATGTAGCGGAATGTGAAAATCGGCGCGGCAGTGTTTGGCACCCGATTATGTGTTCGTGACCAGATGCAAAAAAAATGGCGTATTTTTTGGTCGTGAACCGATTTGTTCGTGTTCGGAAGCGTTCGTGACCAGAGGTTCCACTGTATATATGTGTCGTGCCGAATACGTAAAACTTGCGAATTTGGCTTAAATAGCAATGCATTCTTTGCCGAATAGGGCTAGCGAAAATTTGTTTATGCAATAATTTCGCAAAAATCATTCTGAACCTCACAAAACAAAATATGTTTCATTGTGTTTGCTTATTATTTAATTATTATAAACTTATATAAAATATATTTAGTTGGATTAGGCTAAATTAAATTGCGCTTGTTATAATAAGGTTAGGTAAGTTTCCCAAAGTTCTTTTCGTACAAAATTATTAGTTTTTATATTAACATAAATGAAAAAAATATATACGTATATTTAAACGTATAAGAGAAAATTTTAGAAAGGACTTAATTTTAAATTATTCTTGCTAATTGACCAATTTTACCTATTAGGCACGACACACACATACACACACACATATATATATATATATATATATATATATATATATATATATATATATATATATATATATATATATATATATATATATATATGTAAGTGCAAATATGTACATATATGTCCCTATATATTCATGTGTGTTTGTATTCATTTGAGTTCATTTACAGATGTATACTTGTGCATATGAATATGAATAATATATCCACAGGGGAAAGTTGAATGACAGCTCTAGGCCTTCTCTGCTGCAGCCAACACTTTTTCAAGAGCCTTCAGTAGTGGACAGGAATGGAGGTCAGCCCAGGTAGCTGTGTCTATGAAGGCATATGTATATGTTTCCATGAGAACTTCCTTGTAAACTGTATACATATGTGTATATATGCGCATGAATGTTTGAACTGTGATAATACAAGACTGCCACTGGGCCATATCTGGCGGGCTGGAGACGTAGACTTCCAGTTTAACTAACCCAAATCCTAAAATATTTTTATTGTTTTTGGAGTTGTTTATTAATTTATATCAATTTTTTTTTATTAATAATAATAAAAATAAGCTTAATTTTCTAAATTTCTGGTAGATATTAAATATTATTGTCTTTTAAGTAGGTAAAAAGAATTACATAAAAATCTAAATAGTGTAAGTCTGAGATGTTTTAAAAACATATAATTTTCCAGCATCATGGTTCAATTTTTTAGTTGTCTAGAAGAAAAAGTTTATACCAGAATTTTTTATTAATATCACTGTAGTCACAGTGTAATTATCCTTTAGAATGGGGTACCCAGGCCCGGATTACAGGGGGAGGGGCTATCGGGGCTACAACCCCGGTAGCCCCCACAGAAAAGGGCCCCCCCCACAAGATGATATAAAAAATAAAAATAATGCAAAAAAAAAAAAAAAAAATTGAAAAATTACTGAAAAATGCTAACGATTCTGAGTGTTTGTATTTTATTGTATCATTATTTTTGTAATAGTGAAGTAAATATATTCTTTATTACAAAATTTGTATTTTATTATTAGACATTTTATGGGTATCATGGGAGTGGTATCAAGGTTGTGGTATCATGTGTGGTATCATAGGTGTGGTATCATGGGTGTGGTATCATGGGAGTGGTATCATGGGTGTGGTATCATGGGTGTAGTATCATGGGTGTGGTATCATGTGTGGTATCATGGGTGTGGTATCAAGGTTGTAGTATCATGGGTGTGGTATCAAGGTTGTGTTATCATGGGTGTGGTATCATGGGTGTGGTATTGTGTGTGGTATCATGGGTGTGGTATCATGAGTATGGTATGGGTGTGGTATTATGGGTGTCGTATCATGTGTGTGGTATCATAGGTGTGGTATCATGGGTGTGGTATCATGGGTGTGGTATCATGGGTGTGGTATCATGGGTGTGGTATCATGGGTGTGGTATCATGGGTGTGGTATCATGGGTGTGGTATCATGGGTGTGGTATCATGGGTGTGGTATGGGTGTGGTATCATGGGTATGGTATGGGTGTGGTATTGTGTGGTATCATGGTTGTGGTATCATGGGTATGGTATGGGTGAGGTATCATGTGTGTGGTATCATGGGTGTGGTATCATGGGCGTGGTATCATGGGCGTGGTATCATGGGCGTGGTATCATGGGTATGAAATAATGAGTGTGGTATCATGGGTGTGGTAGGTTACGTGAAAGTAACGTTTGGTTTATAAAAAAAATATTCCCACTGAATATGGGGCCCCCACAAGATGCGGCGAGCCAGGGCCCCCACAACCCTTAATACGGGCCTGGGGGTACCTGGTCTGTGTCATGTAAAATAAGATACAGTACACTGCAGGTGTTCCTATAATTTATTTTATACAGAATAGGGTAGCCGCACCTCATAAAATAGGGTAGCCGCACCTCATAAAATAGGGTAGCCGCACCTCATAAAATAGGGTAGCCGCACCTCATAAAATAGGGTAGCCGCACCACGTTGATATATACACAGTTTTGCCCAGAATGAATCACCACATTCATGACAGGTAGTGATGACTGATCTGTTAGTGAGTGGTGAGAGTGACAGGTAGTGATGACTGATCTGTTAGTGAGTGGTGAGAGTGACAGGTAGTGATGACAGATCTGTTAGTGAGTGGTGAGAGTGAGGTCTGTTTACACCTGCTAAAGGGAACTTTGCATTTGTCAGTATTTCCTGTTCCTAACCAGTTTTAACCTCTACCTTATAGATATAAATTTATGATTTAATATGGTATTAGGCCCTAAGGATGGCTTACTGCCTGCCATTTCAGTTCATGGCACAGAGTGCCACTACCCTTAGCACTGCCGATGTTGAATGCCACCGCAACAGTGGACGTAAAATACTGTGATTATCACCACCACGTCCAGTGAGCACGATGACTGCAATGATTACACAGAGTGCACTGAGTTCAAAGAGTGCAAAAAATAAACTGGTTACAAAGAGTACACTGGGTGCGTTGAGTTCAATGGGCGAAATAAGTACTCTGAAAGCAATGAGTACACTGAGAGATAATTAAACATAAAGGGACCAAGTCTTGTCAACACAGTCCCTTCATACATGAGGGGGGGGAGAATATTACGAAAATACATTTTGCTGACTTCAAGAGAGAATTTGCCAAATTCCTGGACTGCTTTCGGCTAAGACTAATAGTCAGATTGATCAAGCCTTCAACGAAGAGGGTTGTACAAACTCTTAAGTTCATGAAAAATTAGACACATGTGCAACATCTGGGTATCTTTATTTGTAGACGTTTCGCCCTCCAGTGGCTTTATTAATACAATACAAGGATAAAATGTGAAGTCTGTAAAACTAAGAACAAAAGATGAGGTAATCCTGTACATGTACATGTACATCATGTGCATGTACATCATGTACATGTAAATCATGTACATGTACATCATGTACATGTAAATCATGTACATGTACATCATGTACATGTAAATCATGTACAAGTACATCATGTACATGTAAATCATGTACATATACATCATGTACATGTACATCTTAAGTTCATCAACATTTTCACGGCTTTTTGGCCAATGATTTCTGGGCGAGTGGCCACGTCCAAGACTCACTTGTGTCATTACCTACTTGGTTTTGCAGGGTTTGAGACGGGGGGTAGAGAGGGTTTGCAAGTGCCTTTACCTCCCTATTTGTGGTTCCAAGGGTCGAGTCTCATGTCCCAGGGTGTAAAAGTAGGCTTCGTGATGCAAGTGTTTGCTGGTGAGTGTATTATGAGTGTAGAAAAAAATAAATGGCCATCCAAGGCACGACGTTGAGGGGAAAGAAATCTTTTAATAAACATGAATATTCATAAAGCCAATAAAACAAAGTAAGACATTTTAAAGTAAAATGAACACATGCAGATCCTTGAGATAGAGAACACAGTCGTGCTAGAGACATGCTCTACTTACCACTAAGAAAATAAGGAGATGCAACTTAGAAAGTGTAAGGCGTTCACTGTACACGAGAAACAAGTGTAACAGAAATTCTCTCTCTCTCTCTCTCTCTCTCTCTCTCTCTCTCTCTCTCTCTCTCTCTCTCTCTCTCTCTCTCTCTCTCTCTCTCTCTCTCATATTTTTAATGTTTCTCACCCTCCCTGGAGAGAGAGAATTAAAAATATGAAAAAATATTTCATACCAAATTCAAAGCATTATCACATTTAATTATTTCTAGGTTAGCTTGACTTGATTCCGGGGGTCATCGACCCCTTCCCCCGCTAGCCCGTCCCATACGGGGGTCACCGACCCCTTCCCCCGCTAGCCCGTTCCATACGGTACCTCGTTCTTGTTAGTCTCAAATCTGTACACTACCATTAAAACGTACTGGAGTGAGAGATATGATTATTATTATAATCAAAAGAAGCGCTAAACCACAGGGGTCATACAGCGTGAGAGATATGAGAGGACGTGTAAAACAGATCTAGTGAAAAGTAGGGGCGCCGTGGGCACAATACGAGAACACTGTATAAGCATTCGTGGGCATACATATAAATCTGATACCAACTAATATGAAAAATATTGTTATAACAAGAGAAGTTTTCAAGGGGAAACTAAATCACTACTTTTGTAACATGCCAGATCACCCAGGCTGTGACCTACGAGTCGCTAACATCAACAGCCTGGTCGACCAAGGTAATCAACAGGGATGTCAGACCCTGGGTCAGGCCGCAGGCGTACAAAAACTTCCGAAACAGGTAACAGATAGTAGATGAATGGTTCAGAGAACCGACAAAAGTTGATAAATTAGACACATATGTGTCTAATTTATCATCAGGTAACATGTAAATCACAGGTGAGGCTGTGGTAGCCGCAAGCGTCCCAAGTTAGGCATCACACTCCGGCTGATCAGGAGCTAACTTGAGAAACTTATTTAGTTCCTTCTTAAAGACAGCCTAGGGTCTGTTGAACAGTCTTATCCCTTTACACTTGCTGAGTTAAGTCTTGGTCCCTTTACACTTGCTGAGTTATCTCTCAGTGTACTCAATGCACCACTGCTCATCCTTAGGGGATATTTCGCCCCATCTGTTGAGCCTCGCGGCTTGTGGGGATTTTGGGACCAGTCTCAACAGAATTTTCCGGATTTCAAGTATGATGCATCTTTCTGGCTTACGTTCCAGAGAGAGTTGAAGAAACTTCAGGAATTCCCAGTAATTTAGATGTTTGAGTGAGTTTATACGAGCAGTGAAAGTTGTCACTTCTGCTGTTGCACTGCCTTGCAAGAGGCTCTTACTGTACGACAATTTTACAATCACCTTGCTGCCAGATGTGCAACGGCCATATATTTTTTTAACTTTGCTGATTTGTGGTTAAATTTGCGTTGTTATAGATTCATGTAATGTAATCTAACCCTAAACTAACCTCACCTAACTAAACTTGAAATTAGAAAATGGCATTTTAAAAATGGAAGCTTTCAGAAATCGACGTTTAAGAGCAAGTAAAAAAAAAAAATACTAAAATAACGGAGTGCCCTTAATTTCTGATTTGTTTTTATTTTCTTTCCTTGCACTTGGATCAAGTACTCTCAGGAATGAACACAAGCTCGTCTACCTCTTATTATCAGTTTATGGGTTACCTGTGGTTACACACACGTCTTGACCCCATTTTTCAGAGTTTTCTAGCTTATTACAGTACTTAAATGTCCTTACAGTACTTAAATGTCCTTACAGTACTTAAATGTCCTTACAGTACTTAAATGTCCTTACAGTACTTAAATGTCCTTACAGTACTTAAACGTCCTTACAGTACTTAAATGTCCTTACAGTACTTAAATGTTCTTACAGTACTTAAATGTCCTTACAGTACTTAAATGTCCTTACAGTACTTAAATGTCCTTACAGTACTTAAATGTCCTTACAGTACTTAAATGTCCTTACATTACTTAAACGTTCCCTATAAACATTTTTAAGGGTAGCTTGCAGTGGCGTGTTTGATGAACGTTCACAACGTGTAAATATGCACGTATGTCACGCGTGGTGTGACAACCCGTACTCTTAACTATAGACAACATGGCACTGTAAAAACAGTCAGATGGGTTTACATACCGCCAGAAGTAACAGCCTAGTTGATCAGGCCCTGTTCCACCTCAAGGCCTGGTCCTAACGTAACGTAACCTAATCTAACCTACCTACCTAACCTAACCTACGCTAACCTGCCTAACCTAAGGCACCATCACTTAACCTAACCCAATCCAAGGTAAGCTAACCTAACCTAACCCAACCTAACATGGAAATGGGCGTGGCATAGTAATTAGGAGGATGGGATGGGCGTGAGGTTGTGTACTATATAGAAGGTTAGTGTGCTGGCCCTTTGGTCGCTGTGAGACACCTGTCAATAACATGCTACAGCGCATGTGTTGTCAGCATGACAACCAACCCATCACGTGTTGCCAACATGACAATCACTCCCACACACACACACATATGTTGACAACATGACAACCAAAACTACACATGTGTTGCTAACAAGACGGTGTTCCCCACAAGAGTATTTGCAAGATGATAGATAACCCTACACGTGTGTTTGCAACTTCACACATATGTTGCCAACCCCACTAACATGTGTTATCAACTAAGTGCACATGTGTTGCCAACCCTACTAACATGTGTTGCTAACTCCGCACACGTGTATTGCCACACACACGTGTTGCCAGTTCCACACTCATACACACACACCAGGGGCCAGGAGCTGAGTCTCGACCCCTGTAACCACAATTAGGTGAGTACACACACAGTAGCGACAGTGAAGGGGCGAGGCCAGGAGCTGTGATTCGACCATTGCATCCATAATTAGGCGAGTATACACACACACACACAACACTAGCCAAACACACGTGTTGCCTCTGGGGAGGCTTAAACCACATCAATAGGCCTACTCTACCATCAAAAAAGAGGCCCCTGGCTCTGGTCTAGGCACTGAAGCACATTCATATTTGTGTGTGATCCTCTACGTGTTGTCCAGTTCACTGACCTTACTCCATGGTGAATAAGAACACTCCTTTAAGGTGCTACTGGCCTTAAAACATTACAACATAACACTCAAATATATCTCAGGATAGGCCTATAGTGTTATACTGACTACCATCCTGTGTGTAGTATTGCCCTACTTGTTAGAATTATGATGGGTACCTTTGATATACCTTTGAAGAGTTTCGAATTTCTCTATTCTCTGAGCCCGGCCATGGGCCAGGCTCGTCTGAGTAACTAAGTAATTTTTTTTTCCTTATTTACTACTCTAACTTTTGCTGTATACATAAGTTTTTGTTTGTTTTTTAGTGAGGCAACACATTGCTAGCACCTGCAAGTGTCACGGACCTTTGTCCGTGACACTTGCAGTCACTTGACTTTAAAAAGTTTTTTTTTTTAATTATCAATCATTCTTCGGTTGAGTACTGCCAGCTGGGTACGATGGTACAAAAGGGAAAGCAAGTTTTCTTTATTTGTGCCATGGTGGCACGCTGCTCATTTGAGGAATGCAATAAGACCCCCATCTGCAACAGTGATCTGCAGGGGGTGAGGGGTGGCATCATCCAACCATGTTACATTTCATCGGGGTGCAACTCTTGCAACCACTTCTTGCATTTCCTCTAATTCAGCCAAGCTGGCGGTTATAGACTGGTCGGTTACTGGGGCACCCAACTGCTCTGTGCATGACTGCCGGTTTAAATGTAAACCAAAGTTCGAGGTTCACTCCTGACAAATTGATATATTTAAATCTCTAGTCTGGAGTACATATATTACTCCCTTATGCACGAGTTATTAGCTATTAGCAATGAGAAAACTCACTATGCACTCTCACTTATTATAATTCTTATCTAAATGGTATCTGTCTACACCACTGCTCTGTTGCACTCTGTACATGTTGTAAGTACTGGTAGTGGAAATGTACAGGTACTCAAAAGCTCCCTCTGGTGTATGCCTTTGCCTTTATTACACTTGGTTCGTTCCTAACTTGTGAATTGACTTACAACCAGGTACCACAGGCCTTACATCTGTACCTGTGTTCGTAATGATTAGCAAAGTAAACAGCTAATATTTCCAGTGCATATGCATGTGTATATGTACCCAGCATGGGCATGTATATGAACCAGTGTTCCTGCCAGGAATTCAAAGATTGCAGACACCAGTGCACCAGATGCACTGTCCGGAACAATGCTTGAGCAACACATGTTGCAACATTACACAGCCGATTCTCCTTCGGGTGTTAGAGACTAGTCATCATAAGACTAGTCCTGGCACAGGACTGGAGACCTGTGCCAGGACTCCAGTCCTGTCAAATATTTGACATTCATACAGTACCGCAAGGCACGGTCCTGGCACCTTTGTTGTTTCTTTTCCCCATAACAACACTTGACTCGGCTTCGTATCATCTGAGGATACCAAAATAAATATGAAAACACGGAGAAAATGCAAGAATGAAGAAGCATAGTCTCGCAGTAGGCAGCTTAGGCTAACATGACACTGAGTGGTGACAAGGTCCGGCTTCTTAGATACGGGAAGAATGGAGAACTCAAGTAGTGTTGTGTGTTGATGGTTATATTCAGGGCAGGAGATACTTTACTGCCCGTATAGACACTGAAACATTTAAATTACTGGGAATGCTTCTAAGTTCTAAATACTCGTATGTACTAACTGGAGCAGACTAAAGACTCACATGATAATATATACGTGGAACGTCAGGGGATTGGTGTTCCTTCTCGATAAAGTCAATTAGTACAAAGTGAGTTATTTAAATTTTCTTCAGTTCAATTGTTTCATAGTTCAAGTTTTAGTGTTAAAAGATAATGACTCAGTTATTTGGGCTTCAACTGGTGAAGACCCTGGTGAAGACCCTGGTGAAGACCCTGGTGAAGACCCTGGTGAAGACCCTGGTGAAGACCCTGGTGAAGACCCTGCACTTGTAGTCTTAATTATTTCCTTCATAAGAAAAGTGTTTCTTTGCTTTGGAAGTTGTATAGTGATTGTTTTTATGCAGGGAACCAGTAAATCAGCGGAAGGCCTCGAACAAGTGATCAATAGTTCTCTTTAGAAAATTTTTTCACATTACCGGAGTCAAGATTTATAAAATGCAGTGATGATTCGTCTTCAGTCTCACACTTGAATATCACACGACTGAGAGATCCACATACAAGAAGCGAGACAGTTAGCTAAAGTGCATTTGCGTAACGAATGTTGGAATGAATGATTGCTGAGTGATGTCCTTGAGAGGGACACAGCTAAGTCTTACTCTGGCTGTACCCTTCAAGGGCATCACTCCATCAGTGTTTATACACTCCTCTAATACCTGACACAGACTTCTTCCCATCACCCGACCCAAATGGTAACATTTTTTTTTTTGTCATGAGAAATGAGGAACTTTATCCTTAGTAGCAGGATATCGAGGATCCCTACGTGGCGTCACAAGATGTTGACTCTTCCATATTGGACATCACGCTGCATTGAGAACCACATTAACATAACGCAAATGGTTTAACAGAGTTATTACGCACGCTATGCCCATCCTGCGCGCGGCAGTCGAAAGATAACAGAGGCACCATAGCATCCTATGGGCGGTAGTCAACAGAGGCACCATACCATCCTATGGGCGGTAGTCAACAGAGGCACCATACCATCCTATGGGCGGTAGTCAACAGAGGCACCATACCATCCTATGGGGGTAGTCAACAGAGGCACCATACCATCCTATGGGGGTAGACCTCCATCGGATCAGAGGCACCATACCATCCTATGGGCGGTAGTCAACAGAGGCACCATACCATCCTATGGGGGTAGTCAACAGAGGCACCATACCATCCTATGGGCGGTAGTCAACAGAGGCACCATACCATCCTATGGGCGGTAGTCAACAGAGGCACCATACCATCCTATGGGCGGTAGTCAACAGAGGCACCATACCATCCTATGGGTGGTAGTCAACAGAGGCACCATACCATCCTATGGGCGGTAGTCAACAGAGGCACCATACCATCCTATGGGCGGTAGTCAACAGAGGCACCATACCATCCTATGGGCGGTAGTCAACAGAGGCACCATACCATCCTATGGGCGGTAGTCAACAGAGGCACCATACCATCCTATGGGGGTAGTCAACAGAGGCACCATACCATCCTATGGGCGGTAGTCAACAGAGGCACCATACCATCCTATGGGCGGTAGTCAACAGAGGCACCATACCATCCTATGGGTGGTAGTCAACAGAGGCACCATACCATCCTATGGGGGTAGTCAACAGAGGCACCATACCATCCTATGGGCGGTAGTCAACAGAGGCACCATACCATCCTATGGGCGGTAGTCAACAGAGGCACCATACCATCCTATGGGCGGTAGTCAACAGAGGCACCATACCATCCTATGGGCGGTAGTCAACAGAGGCACCATACCATCCTATGGGCGGTAGTCAACAGAGGCACCATACCATCCTATGGGGGTAGTCAACAGAGGCACCATACCATCCTATGGGGGTAGTCAACAGAGGCACCATACCATCCTAT
>WNWK01040580.1:0-2500 GCA_009830355.1 Cherax destructor
ATCTGTCAACACTGTCGCTTGTTTTAAAGAGACTAAGAGCTCATGGCCTTACCGTCCAAACCACAGAAATGTTTTCTTGGTTACTTCAAAATTCAATACTTGGGGTTCATTATTTCAGACAATTCTTTATCGCCTATTCCTAACAAAACTAAAGCTGTTCTTGAATGCACTTTTCCTAGTACAAAAAAGTTGCTAAGAAGTTTCCTTGGATCTGTAAACTTCTACAGAAGTTTTGTCCCAAACTTAAGTGGTCTGACTTCCATTCTCACAAACTATTTAAAAAAGAATGTGAAAGAACCACTGGTTTGTTCTGATGAAGCAAAACAAAGCTTCGAACAAATTAAAAGAATATTTTCGAACCCTCCTGTCCTAAAATTACCAGATGTTAACGAAGTTTTTTGTCTCCGAACAGATGCCTCTCATTCTGGACTCGGTGCTGTGTTACTTCAGTATTACGATGAGACTCCGTTCCCGGTATCTTTTGCTAGTAAGAAGCTTCTACCACGGGAAGAAAGATACTCTACTGTGGAAAAGGAATGTTACGCCTTAGTGTGGGGTATAAGTAGATTCAAATACTACTTGTATGGGAAACCCTTCATACTTGAAACTGATCACAAGCCACTCATGTATTTAGAAAACTTCAAAGGTACAAATAGCAGACTCTTGAGATGGGCTTTGGCTATTCAGGCCTACAAGTTTAAGGTTATTTATATCTCTGGCTCTGAAAACCACTTTTCAGATTGGCTGAGCCGAGGTTGTACATAGTGCTTTTCCCTCTGTTTAACTTATTACCTTCGACCATAAGTTTTGGAAAGGGGATATTGTGAGGGAAAAGTAGTCTAATTATGGGTTAAGGTTGTTAGTCTGCCGGCGGTCATTCACGGGTTCAGCCGGTGCTACCCTCTTGCGGGCCGAATCAGAACCCCCCCCCTTTTCTGGTGGTAGTTACCTTACCTGGTGACAGTGAAACTGTGGAGAGTCACTACACCTCCACACTTCTCCTGAACAGGTAAGGTGCTCTACCAGGGGTAATTTTGTTTGTGGTTGATTTAAGGTTACCAGTAATTTCTTCCATCTTAAAGTAAACATGTTATCCTTTTTCTTTCTTACGTGTTATGTTTACTTACTTGTGGTAACTATTCTTTATTTTCTCTTTATCAGCTCTGCTGCTGGCCTGGTCAGCTGGTACAGACGCCAGTTTTGAAGGAGCTAGATGTACGCCTCTCTGACTTGGTTTTGCCTACTCTTCCGCTTCTAAATCTTACGTACCTTGACTAAGTGGCATACGAGAATTCTTCACTACCCAGGATAACCATCAAACATCTCGTCTACACCAGAGACTCAACCTGGGCCTTATCTTCTCCTACTCTCCATCCTGCCAGAACCACAACGGCCTATTTTTTTTATATATATTATTAAAAACTTAAAATTCTTAGTTTATTTCCTACCCAAGAGTCATTATCTGTTTTTATTATTTTTTCCATTATATTTTGTTCAGGTGGAAGGCGTTCCCCTGACAGAGCTCAACATGAGATTTAAAGAAGTATTTACAGAGGAGACAGGAAGGACTCCAGGAATTCAGAATAGGGAGGTATACCAATAAGTGCTGGATGAAATACACACAACCGAGGAGGAGGTGAAGAAGCTGCTATGTGAACTCGATACCTCAAAAGCGGTGGGACCGGACAACATTTCTCCATGGGTCCTTAGAGAGGGAGCAGAGATGTTGTGTGTGCCACTAACAAAAATCTTCAACACATCCATTGAAACTGGGCAACTACCTGAGGCGTGGAAGATGGCAAATGTAGTCCCAATTTTAAAGAAAGGAGACAGACACGAGACATTAACTACAGACCTGTGTCACTGACGTGTATAGTATGCAAAGTCATGGAGAAGATCATCAGGAGGAGAGTGGTGGAGCACCTAGAAAGACACAAGCTTATAAACGACAACCAGCACGGTTTCAGGGAAGGAAAATCCTGTGTCACAAATCTACTGGAGTTTTATGACAAGGCAACAGAAGTAAGACACGAGAGGGAGGGGTGGATAGACTGCATTTTTTTGGACTGCACGAAGGCGTTCGACACAGTTCCTCACAAGAGCTTAATGCAAAACCTAGAGGATCAGGCACACGTAACAGGAAAGGCACTGCAATGGATCAGAGAATATCTGACAGGGAGGCAACAACGAGTCATGGTATGTGACGAGGTGTCAGAGTGGGCACCTGTGATGAGTGGGGTTCCACAAGGGTCAGTCCTAGGACCTGTACTGTTTTTGGTATGTGTCTGACATAACGGAAGGGATAGACTCAGAAGTGTCCCTGTTTGCAGATGATGTGAAGTTAATGAGAAGAATTAAATCAGTCGAGGATCAGGCAGGACTACAAAGAGACCTGGACAGGCTACAAGCCTGGTCCAGTAACTGGCTCCTTGAATTTAACCCTGCCAAATGTAAAGTCATGAAGATCGGGGAAGGGCAAAGAAGACCGCAGACAGAGTAT
>WNWK01040580.1:7500-16901 GCA_009830355.1 Cherax destructor
TCTTCTAAAAGTTCATTCACATCATCTTCATTCATATCTTCAAAACCATCACCTGGTAATCTCCTTGCCAGCTGAACAATTTCCTGAACCTGACTCTCAAGCAAGGGAAAACCAGAGAAAGAATTAACTACAGAAGGCCATAACTTTCCCCAGCCTGCATTTAATGTTGATTGGGGCACTTCTAGCATAGCTGATGGCATCTGCAATGTTAAATTTACTCCAGAAGCTTGGTACTGCCAGGTTGGAGTCAGAGTAAATTGATGCAACTAGTTTTTTTATAATTTTTTTTGTGTAGTTACACTTGAATGTCTGAATAACTCCCCGGTCCAGTGGTTGTATCAGAGATGTTGTATTTGGAGGTAAAAATACAACTTTTATATGTGGGGTCACATCCAGCAAAGCTTGTGGATGAGTACGGGAATTATCAAGAATGAAGAGAGCCTTGAATGCAAGGTTCTTGCTGTGCAGGTAAAACTTGACTTCAGGAATAAAGTGATGCTTAAACCAGTCAATAAATATTTCCTCTGTCATCCATGCTGACTGGTTTGACTTCCAAATTACTGGTAAGGTGTTTTTATCCACACCTCTCAAAGCACGAGGAGTCTTAGAGCGGTAAATAACCATGGGCTTACACTTGAAATCACCTGATGCATTACCGCAAAGGAGCAAGGTGAAGCGATCCTTCACTGCCTTGAAGCCCGGTGCACTTTTCTCTTGCTGACTGATAAAAGTTCGTGTTGGCATTTTCTTCCAGAAAACACCTGTCTCGTCAGCATTAAACACTTGCTGTGGCTCATAGCCTCCCTCAGAAATAAGTTCCTGAAATTCAGCAGGGAAATTACTTGCTGCTGTATGATCAGCTGAAGCACTTTCACCAGAAAACTTAATATTATATAACTTATTATGCAACTTAAAGTTCTTGAACCAGCCTCTAGTAAACATACACTCGTTTTCAGGCCTTCCTTCCTTATCACACACTGCTTTAAACAACTGTAAGGCCTTTTCCCTAATTAAGAGAAAACTAAGTGGTGCACCTTTCTTTGTTTTCTGTTCAATCCACTCAAGCAACAAGTTTTCAGTTTTATTTACTTGTTGGGACCTACGTGTCATTCTTTTCATGAGGTCACATTTTGGGTTATTCATTACACAAGCTCGTATATTTGCCTCATTCTTCCTAATCGTACGAACTGACGCTTCATTAAGGCCATAGGCCCTCACTATATCCCTCACACGTGAGCCACTCTTAAGCTTATCTAATATCTCGATTTTCTTTGAAATTCCTAGACTTGAACGCTTAAACTTTTTCTTGTCACTTGCTGGAAAACTTGTATGCTTACTGGGTGCCATGATTGCTTGGTATATTTATCAAAATGCAATGAAAATGAGGAAATGAATGTAAATAAACACAGCGAGCTTCCCGATACTTATCGTCCTGCACGTGTATGAACCAAACTGAGCGCTGGGAGGGATGCGTGGGTGGGTGAGGGTGGCAGGGATGGCACAAGGACTCCCCCACTGACTCAATGGTTTAACCCACCGCGGGCGACCGCGCGCTAAAAATTTTCCCTCCTGCCGAACCGTGTAATATCATCTTTACGTCGTGTAAGATGATAATGTGTCGCAAAACTTAAATCGTGCAATACCCGTAACGTGCAACATAATCTCATGCTAAATGACGTTCTACTGTATTAAGAAAGTTCAAACTCTTGAAGAACAGAGGGGTGTATTATCTGGCGCAGGAATGGGTGATCATCCGCACAGCAGCTTTTTGTTACGTTATTAATGGTTTAAGGTAATTAGTCGTAGTAGATCCCCAATCACAAATACCATAGTTGAGGTAAGAGTAGATTAGAGTGGTACAGTGTAAGTAGTGCCATTTGGGGTACATAGTACCATATCATTATGACACAATTGCAATCATGCCTTTATGATTTCATTAAGTTATGATGACAACTTTGAGCTAGCGTTTGTCACAGCCACGCTGGCAGGAGATTCATCTGTAAAAAACCTTGCAATTGTGGTCACAGTGGGGCCCATGTACACCCCATTCCTACAACTCCTTGTACATCTTTGTATCATGTCACAATAAACTATTATTATTATTATTATTATTATGCTAACCTCCCTATGATGTAAAAATAAACAGCTAACCTACCACTTTCGAGAGCTTCGAAAATTCGTGTATCAATTCAAGACTCTTCTCAAAAATCACCTACTCACCCTATACTAAATACTCATACTGTAACAAACTTTCAAACCCAACATTATTTTACTTAAGATAATCTCAATTTGATATGATCATCCTCCTTAACACTTGTTACAATTTCATATCATCATATGTCATTTAAAATCTTATAGTATCATCATTTTGTTAATTTGAAATACATATATAACTAGAAGAAACTATAAATGTTTTCTAGTATTATTATACTAGTATAGTCATTTAACATACTGTAACTTGGAAATAAAATATACAACTAGATTAAACTCAACCAATTTCTGATGTATTGTCTTTTAATAGTATGTATAATCATATTATAATTTAAAATAATACAGAACTAGAATAAACTCAATCAATTTCTTTAGCATTAATTACTTAGTGAATAAGTCTTTAGAATAAATTCCACTAATGCCATGGCATGCCAGTGCTCTCCCTTTCATTACAGTTTTATAATTGTAATACAATAACAGTGTACACTTGTAACATGCATCGAAATAAAAATATTATTATTATATTATTATTATTATTATTATGCTAACCTCCCTATGATGTAAAAATAAACAGCTAGCCTACCACTTTCGCGAGCTTCGAACATTCATGAAAGCCCAGTGGCCAGTGTGTGTGTGTGTGATTTTGTTGGATTTGTTCCTCAGCGAGGTTAACAAAGCCAGAGGAAGACTGTTGGAGTAGCAAGGCTAGTTGGTGGTGAAGGGTTGTAGGACATGCAGAGAGTGAGGTGAAGAACTGGTAGAACATGCACTGGGCCTAAATGATGAAGAATTGTTGGAGATTGTGCAGGCAAAGAGTGAGGATGAAGAAGAGGAGAGTGTTGCTGAGGCCAATCAACCTCAAGCCCTCACCCTTGAAAAACTAGAGAAGCGATGAGAATGACAGCAAAGCTCAAACAGTTTTTTTAAGACATAGACCCACTGATGTTGAGGGCTTTGAAGGTGATGAACGCCATTGATACGAGCATAATTCCCTACAAAACTCTGTTTGTAGATATGAAGAGGAAACGGTCTCAGTTGCCCATCACAATGTTCTTCGCGAGGAAGCCTACCACTACCCCTGCCGCCTCACCTGAACCTCAACCTGTGGCAGAATCTGACTCCGTTGCTAACTCTGACTCTAGCGATGTCGATGATCCACCACCTATTATCAGCAGTGACGCTGGCAGTGAAGAGTTAGAATCCACACACTAAAATCAACATACCATGCAGTTACACTCCATATAATCACCTCCATTCAACTGTCAACAGTAACTGCATGGCTATCATCACCATCATCATCGTCATTGTCATCATCATCACAAGTCGTCAGAGTTCGGCTGCCTAACATTACGAGTGGTGAATGTTTTGTTTGTTCAATATTTGTTATTAAACCATTACAATGTTTTCATGTGTTTTATGATTGTTTGTGGTTCAATAGGTTAAGGAAGCAGTACTGTTAGGCTAAGTAAATGCTATTACTTATTATATTTCCCACAATATATTTCAGCATCAAAACATTCATGAACGTTACAGTACAGTATTATTATATTTCCCTACATCATATTTGCGCACCAAACATTCGTGAATTTTCAAGATTAGCGAGGTTCCTGATCCCCTAATCTTATTGTAGCCAGCTGGCCCAGTGGCTTACGCACTGGTCTGGAGTTTTACAATTCACTTGCTGAGAGTTCAATCCCCACCCGTACCATGGGTTATAGAACCTTATCTTGGAAAGGAGGCCTACTGTTTTGGATACTTTCTTGGCTATGTGCTGGATGTGGGTGTGAAATTTCAGGTTGCAGTCAATGTGTAGCCCTAAAAATTTACCCTCAGTGTGTCTTGTAATGGGGGAACCAGTTATCAATATGTTAAGTTGGATATTTAAAGTTCTGTTTCCAGTGGGAGTAAGTACTTCTTGTGGAAATTGTTACTTGTGGGGATATTAAACTTGTGTACGGAACTCAAATAACAACTTACAGGTTTGTTATAATACGTATATGTAATACAATAAAAGCAAAGTAGAATAATCACTTAACGTAAAACCTGACTAATCAATTCAATGTAATGTATGAATGAACGAATGAATGAATGTAAAACCTGTTATGAATAATACATACTTAGCTAATTATTCCCACAACACTTACATTATAATGACCACGTAAACTAACTGCAATGCAATTAATTGTTTTAAATTGTTATCTCACTCAATTAGTTGCATTGCTACAATAAATTGCTACAATTAATTGATATGTTCAACTTATATTCAAACTTTATAACTTAGATATGCAACTTTACTTATTTTAAAAATTATCAACCATAACTTTTTATTATTTTATTATTATTGCTTTAATTTATTTAATCTGATTTAATTAATTTTATAATGAAGACAAAAGTACAAAACTATGTTCAAATTTCATAGCTTAAATACTCACCTTTACTCATTGTATACTATTTACAAAAATTCTTACAATTTAATTTTAAGTTAATTTTAAGTCTGCCCAAAATGCCCTGCATACTAGGGGCTTTTGGCATGTACACCTCATGTAATCTCAATGACCAAATGTAATTCTTTGTATCATGTCAAAATAAAAATATTATTATTATTATTATTATTATAAAGACAATAAATATTTCCTGGTTTTGATGCACTTACAAACCTTACCTCGAGTTTACCTGAGAGGTTCGCAACCCGCTCGGTCTGAAATAGCCTCTGGGTAGATTGATAGGCTTTCTGCAGGGTCAACTACCCCGTGTCGGTCTGATTTCGTCTTATTCTATATTAATTTTGTATAACATACTGCCTTCAAATGAGTGAGGTGATGAAGGTGACTCATCACTATGTGAGATGATGAAGGTGATAGATAGTTCTGATTTAACCCAGGGTTAGCCACCCGATACCCAGAAAGCAGTGCATCATCAGACTGCTACCATGGGGTCCTCAATCTGTCTCCGGTGGTCAGACTCCACATCCCGTCTTATCTTAACACCCAGGTACATTTGTGTAGGTTAACTTATATTTCATCCAGAAAATGTTTAGTGATGAAACGTTACTCATCCTTAAGAAAAGGTGATAAAAAAGACTTCTTCTTTTAACCCCAGAAGGTTACACTTACAAAAGCATAAAATAAGACTTACATTAAAGGGTAGTTTGTGTGACCAGATGCGACCCAACCGTACCCCCTGTACCTATTTGCTGCTAGGTGAACATGACAACAGGTGTAAGGAAACACGTCGAAATGTTTCCACCCCGCCGGGAATTGAACCCGGGCCCTCGGTGTGTGAAGCGAGAGCTATAGCCACCAGGCCACTGGGGCCCCTCCATCACTATAATGACATGATGTGAAGGTGACCCTCCATCACTATAATGACATGATGTGAAGGTGACCCTCCATCACTATAATGACATGATGTGAAGGTGAACCTCCATCACTATAATGACATGATGTGAAGGTGAACCTCCATCACTATAATGACATGATGTGAAGGTGAACCTCCATCACTATAATGACATGATGTGAAGGTGAACCTCCATCACCATAATGACATGATGTGAAGGTGAACCTCCATCACCATAATGACATGATGTGAAGGTGAACCTCCATCACTATAATGACATGAGGTGACCCTCCATCACTATAATGACATGAGGTGACCCTCCATCACTATAATGACATGAGGTGACCCTCCATCACTATAATGACATGAGGTGACCCTCCATCACTATAATGACATGATATGAAGGTGACCCTCCATCACTATAATGACAATGTGAAGGTGACCCTCCATCACTATAGTGAGGGAGATTATAGTGAAGAAGGATGGCATCCTGGGGAGACTATGACTGGGGAGATTATGACTGGGGGAAATTATGACTGGGGGGACTACAACTGGGGGAGACTGTGACTGGGAAAGACTATAAGTGGGGGAGACTATAACTGGGGGACTATAACTGGGGGAGACTATAACTGGGAGATTATAACTGGGGAGGACTATAACTGGGGAGAAACTATAACTGGGGGGAGGCTATGGGGGAGAGAGGTCACCAGGGGTGGAGAAAGCGGCCTACATTCCTGGTGAAGCAGCTGGAGTGTTGGAGATGTTGGAGGATGTGTGACTCACCTTCATGTTGTGGAGATGGTGGTGGTGTTGGTGGCAGGAGTGAGGGAGAGAAGCGCCCACTACAGTGTACGTGATGGTGGAGGAAGCTCCAGCGATGCTCCCTCATTGGTGGAGATGCTGACAAGCGCGCCCGCACGCCCGCACACACCACCCTGCCTTACACACACTCTCCCTAACACCACAATTACATTAATAAAGTAACATCACTCTCGTATCTCTATATATGATGAATAATTAAGCCTAACAGGAATAATAATCCACCTTAAACTAATCCCTGTATCATCATTATTAATTATTAACACATTACGTCACTCCTCTCAGTGTAATTATCATATTTCATCTTCATTATTAACTTTATTCAATAATAATAACTTCGTCTACATAGATATAACTACATAATATTAACAGTTATTAATAACATTGACATATATGCGTTTATTATAGACAATTCTGATAATTAAACTCTTGTTTATTAATAAAGATTCTAGTATGTCATTGTTGATTTTTATTATATATATTTAATACATGATGTGAGATATATTTCGAGAGTACGTCAGGATTTTTCTATCATATTCCATCTTTAAAACTTCCTCCTAAGTACATGCTAAAAAAAAATGTTCTTAATCTTTGGTTGTAGGATTAGAGTGGAACAAGTCACAACTGGTTGTGAGTTAGACCTGCCTCGCATGGGCCAGTAGGCCTGCTGCTATGCTTCTTTCTTATATGAAAGAAAGGAGGAACACTGTAGTAGGCCTATTGGCCCATACTAGGCAGGTCCTTCACAAATCCAACCCACTAGCAGAATAAAAGCTGCCCAAGCAATAAGTAAGTAAGTTTATTCAGGTATACACAAATACAGTTACATATATCATCATACATAGCAGCATATGTGTAGAAAACCTAGGATAACCCAAAAAAGTCAGACAGAGTGACTTATTTCCATTGGGGTCCATTTAATACCTTAATATTATACACTGTAGTAGATACTAGTTATTATACTATAATTAAAAGGAATAAGGTAAAAAGAGTTATTTACATGTACATGTATGGTAACTAAAAAAAATAAAAATCATTCTCCTCCCTTTCTGTCGCTACATTCATTAGGTACCTTTTGGTTCTCTTCTTGAACTGGCTGATGCTATGACTGGCTTTGACATGTGCAGGCAGTCTGTTCCATTTCTTTATTGCTGTACAATAAAAGGTGTTTGAAGCCTGGCCACTGACTGTGGGTACTACAAAGTTGTGTTCTCTCCCCCTAGTACTATGACTGCTTTGGTTCCCAGCCTTGACAAAATTGGCAGCAAGATATTCTGGACACTGTTTATGAGCAATTTTATAAACTTGATTCAACTTAAGTTGTTTTACTCTGTCTTCAATATTTAGAATATCCAATTGTTGTAATTCATCCTGGCCTACATGTTCTCTTGGGCCCAGGTCCAGAATGAATCTTATCATTTTGTTCTGGGTGATTTGCAGTTTATCTTTCAGTTTTTTTGTCAAGGCAGAGTACCATGAAGAGCAAGCGTAGTCAATATGACATTGTATAAGGGCTAGACATAGGGTCCTGAGAGCCTCAGTAGGTAGACACTGTGCTTGTCTGTAGAGGAACTTCAGTCTGGCATTCGCTTTCTTTACTATACTGTTCCCTATCAATTCTCCTGACATAAGAACATAAGAAAGAAGGAACACTGCAGCAGGCCTACTGGCCCATGCGAGCAGGTCCAAGTCTCCCACCGGCTTAATCCAATGCCCCGACCTAGCCAGGTCAGGTTACATTCACTTAAGGAAGGAGCACGGCATCTGACCTAGTAGCACAAGCTAGTCAGGACCAACTCACACCCACCCTCACCCACTCATATATTTATCTAGCCTATTTTTAAAACTTCACAACGTTTTAGCCTCTATAACTGTACTCGGGAGTTTGTTCCACTCATCGACAACTCTATTACCAAACCAATGCTTTCCTATATCCTTCCTGAATCTGAATTTATCCAACTTAAAGCCATTGCTACGAGTCCTGTCAATACTAGATATTTTTAGCACGCTATTTACATCCCCTTTATTTATTCCTGTTTTCCATTTATACACCTCAATCATATCCCCCTAATTCTACGCCTTTTCTAGAGAGTGCAGATTCAGGGCCCTCAGTCTATCCTCATAGGGAAGATTTCTGATACATGGAATCAACTTTGTCATCCTCCTTTGTACGTTTTCCAGAGCATTTATATCCATTCTGTAATACGGTGACCAAAACTGTGCAGCATAATCTAGATGAGGCCTAACCAAGGATATATAGAGTTGAAGAACAACCTGAGGACTCCTACTAACCATTTGCTGCAGGACTCCAGTTCCAGTGTTAATACATTAGCTATATCTTGTGGGTCTTTACCTGATACTAACAGAGCACTGTCATCCGCATATAGTAGGAGTTTGCACTTGACACTGATGGGCATGTCATTTACATAACACAGGAATAATAAGGGACGCAGAATACTACCTTGGGGAACATTGCAACATAGTTTAGTTTTGTGTGTGTATGTATATGTGTATATGTGTGTGTATATATATGTATGTATGTATGTATGTATGTATGTATGTATGTATGTATGTATGTATGTATGTATGTATGTATGTATGTATGTATGTATGTATGTATGTATATGTCCGTGTATGTGTATATGTATATATGTAATTTGTGGTTGAGTGTGGGAGGTTGTCTTCACCATCATTGTGCAATGTTATCATTTCAAGATTAAGTTATCATTGAATTAAATTTTGTGATCAATATTACCTATCGTTCTACCTTCCTTTATTCTCATCTTTGTAATTTGTGATTAGGTGTAAGACCATGTCTGTGCAATCCATTATTGTACCATATTGTTGGCACCCATACAAGAGGTCTGAATGTTTATGTTAGACCTTGTGTTGGACTTCTAACTGTAGTAAATATGAGTAGTAACCTGAGTTAGATAGGTGCATGTACATGGTTGGAGGTGTTCATTGAACTGGAACCCTGTCTTACACCAGATACCTGTAAGTGAACCCTGGTCTTACACCAGATACCTGTAAGT
>WNWK01040581.1:0-16900 GCA_009830355.1 Cherax destructor
GAGTCTTACATTATATGTTTAACTTTTTCCCACACTAAAATCCCCAAATCTATAAAAAATTCATCAATCACTTGCAATGAAAAAAATGGGAAAATCATGAGGCTTATCTCCAGCAAGCACATCAAAGTAGAAGGATGAAAGCACAAAAAAAAAACAGGAAAGCTCAATTGAAAGCCAAAGAAAACATGGAACACCAAAAAGTGGGAGCAATAATTCATTCATGAAAATAGTCTTTACTCTTGTTTATAACATCTGAGTTGCCTGATATTATTTCTGCCCAGGAAAAAGAGAGAGAGTAGAGGAATTTTTTTCCACAACTGTACATCTATTACTAAATTTTCTAACACAAACAGTTTATAATGATCACTTTATTATATCTATAAATTTTATACTGCATTCCCTATCAGAATTTCTGGGAAGGATGATTATATTAAAGCTTTCATTACTTATAAGATCATTTCACCACAAGTAATGTTAGCTACATCAATAAAACAGATGACAATGCTACAGGTGACCTGGTCCTCACCTGTAGATGATTCACCAGAGCAGCATTGCTTGGGTCGTTTGGATCAATGCGAGCATTCTCAAGCCACTTTTTAACAACTGCTGGGTTGGCTCTTGGATGGAGGTGAGACTGCAAAAATATTATAAATTAATACTGTAATATCAAGTAAATAGTAAATCTGGACTAAATGTAAGGAAATAATGTGATAAAACTGTTATTATAAAAACTTAATATAATGTTTTAAAAATATTTACTTTTAGAGGTGAGTGGGTAGATACAGTTGATGGGGAGGTCCTGTAGGTGCTAAAATTTCCCCCTCTTCTCCAAGGGCCCAACCCAGACGGTAATGCACCACTCCACACGTAAGATGGTGACCATATTCAGATTCTGGAAGACCACATCCAACTCCTTCATGCTTGTAGCTCACTACCTGGTGATGCAGCAGTGAGCTCTATGATACAACCCAAAAACCACAAACTCTAGATGGTATAAAATTTACTAATTTGATGTTTAATGCTTTTCATGAGACATTTTCTAACAGCATTACAATTAAACAATTACAAAATATAATATTACTGTGTAACCCTGGTGAAGCAGACATATCAAAGCCAGAATTTCAGCTGAAATAACTTCCACACCAGAGCCATTTGACCCCTTTTAAACCTCCTTAAAGAAACTAGGGTAAACTTGTACACAAGCTATATGAAAATCTGAGGATATTTTGGCAAAAAAGTCAAGAGGTCAGCCTATACACTAAGTCAGGTTATACTAATGGTAAATGATAAAACTGAATGACAGAACTGAGAATGCAGGGCCATAATTTCCAAGAAGAGAAATAATCTCAACTGGCATAAAAAATAATCACTCATGGCAATGCTCAGTATTTTATGAATATTACACTATCAAATCAAAATATTTTTTAGATCATTTAGGTGTACTTTTCACTATGAATGGCTATAATTTTAAATACACCAGAATTACACTGCATTGTTCCTATCTTATCTGGACTGTATTCCTCTAATGACTGTTCAAATTTTCAAGACAGGCAAAAGTTACCAGAATTATTAACTCATCAGTGTTCCTTTAGGTGCCAAAAATATCCACTTCACCTTTGTCAGAGACAACGAAAAATACAACTGACCTGATTACCACTGAAATGAATACTGTCAAAGATATCTTTGCAGATATTTGTTTTGCTGGGAACTGGAAGGAATGCTGAAGCCACAAGAGTCTGTCTAAGACTTGCTCCCTCCATGACTTGCAGCACAATACTACGAGGCCATGAAGAAAGAGCCATTCTGTAAGTCTGACCAATGTGAAGAGTGAAGTCATTTCCAAAACTTGCTGATGGTGTCTGAGTTACTAATTTGTTGTTTATGAGAACCTAAAAATAAATAAATAAAGATTAACTATAACGCTTGGAATTAAGTAGAACAAATATCAATGTAAGCACTTATTAAGATATTACAAGATACAAATGTGGAAACAGATCATAGGTATTACAACAATTAAGTCTCACACAGATGTTAGTAAATACTATTACTTCAGTGTAAGGATAACAAACATGTGGAATGAATCAGATGAGGAGGAAGTGTAGGCAAACTAAATACAGCATGTGAATTCAAAAGTAAATACAGTGGAACTCCGGATTTTGTACGCACCGAAATCGTCGTTTCGGATTTAAAACACTTTTTTGGGCGAAATTTTGGTCCAGATTTTGTACCTCCACCCGGAAATCGTACATATCAGACTCGTCCACCCGCCACTCGTGCATACGTGTCTCAGTCTGGATCTGTCACTGGTCAAGTGAGCATTACATTTCATAATAATCCATTGTTTTTTGTGCTTAACTATTAATTGTGACTGCGAAATAAGCCAACATGGGCCCAAAGAAAGTTCCTAGTGCCAGCCCTTTGGTAAAGAAGGTGAGAAACATGATAGAATTCAAGAAAGAGATTGTAGAAAAATACAAAAGTGGTGTACGTTTAGCCAAGCTTTCCAGGATGTATGGGAAGTCAAAATTAACAATCTGCTCCATCCTGGCAAAGAAAGTAGAAATCAAGGAAGCTAAAGTTGCGAAAGAGGTAAATATGCTAACGAAACAGAGATCACAAACAATCGAAGATGTAGAGTTGTTGTTGGTGTGGATCAATGAAAAACAGTTTGCGGGAGATAGTGTTGTGGAGTTGATCATTTGCGAAAAGGCAAGGCAGTTGCATGCGGATCTCATAAAGAAACTTTCTGGACGAGTGCTGCTGTTAGTGAATTTAAGGCCAGCAGAGGCTGGTTCAACAGATTCAAGAAGCGTAGTGGCATGGTGAGGGTGCAACTTCAGACAAACATGTGGCCGAAGAATTCGTTGATGAATTCAAGGAGTACGTAGACGAAACAGGCCTCTTTTAGAAGAAAATGCCAAAAAGGACTGGATAGGGCTTTGATACACGAAGTCCTTATGGAGGGATTCCCCATCCAAACAATAAGCTCTCCCTCTCTCCCTTCCTCGCCTTCTTACATACGCCAACAAGAGTCTTCAATAAAGGTATGTACAGTGGTCCCCCGCCTAACGAGCACCCCGGAAATCGTACAATTATGTAAGTATAATATTGTAAGTGCTTGTGGAAGTGTATTTTTGGGGGTCTGAAATAGACTAACCTACGTGACATTATTTCTTAAAGAAGTAAATTCGTTCGGTAATGGCACTTGAGCAGGCTTCTGGAATGAATTTTGCTCGTTAGGCGGGGGACCACTGTAATAGTGATTTAAATGTTCATTTATCCATTTCATTAGTGCTTTATATTTATTTCTCATTGTTTTCTGTATGTAAAACTACAGTTATTCTTTAAAAAAAATTATTTTTTTTTAATATTTTTGAGTGTCTGGAATGGATTAATTGTATTTACATTACTTCTTATGGAAAATATTACTTCAGTTTTCGTACGTTTCGGATTTAGACAGACCTTCTGGAACGGATTAAATACGAAATCCGGAGTTCCACTGTGTTATGTATGTATGCACGTATGCATGTGCCACAAAAATATACCTGTACATACACATAAATTATACTATTCTAGTGTATCCACTTCCATTACTAATAAAGTTAACTTCACATCATACCTTCACCCAAACTCGGACCTTGCTAGCTGCCTCTCTCCGACGCCTCTCTTGTTCAGGGCAAATGTTGTTTTCCGTTACTGATGATAACTGGGAAAGCTCTAACTGTATGATTGGCTCCCCTGGGGGCCTTCGTGTGCGTGAAAACACTTCAAGAACTTCTAACTGCACCTGATGGAAATTTTTATTGAACTTTGTATAACATATGAGTTGTACAAAAGACTTCTTTTCTTTTTCGGGCCACCCTGCCTTGGTGGGAATTGGCCGCTGTGTTAATAAATAATAATTCATCAGTCATGAAAATTTTAGCATCTTCAAGCAAAACTTTGTTAATCAATTAAATTAAAAATTGTATTAAATTAGAATTTGGATGTGTCCTTCACAAATATGAAATTCTAAATTATAGTTTGCAAAAATGTCCTATGCAATTAATGAAATTTTGTATGAGAATTAAACTGTTAATTTACAAAACTTAACAGTTAACTTAACAGTTAACAGAAAGACTATGTTTCTTTGCAAAATGATTTTTAGCAAAGCTAATCCTAAGAATATTTTTTTATATTGTTGGTTTGCCTGAGGAATAACAAGTGACAGGCACTGGAAATGATAATTAATATAAAACTGGATGCCTGAATTCAGATGAAAATGCTACTAACAAAAGTTTTGTAAGGAAACAACAGTTATGAAGCACACAATATTCCACTCAAATGTAAGCTAAGAAAAAAGTGATTTATATCAATGATTTGCCACACCTGCTTTATTCTGTTTTGTTGGAAAAGCACAACAGAGAGATAGATAAGGTAGGTAATATTAACATATGAATAAATATTTACACAGATGTAAACAGATAAAACAGATACAGTATAAGCAAGTGATGGATAGATAAGTATATTAATGACACAATAATTTGACTTAACCTTGCTTCTATTCAATTTTACTTTCATATCTTCTGCTACAACATAGAGTGACTACTTTCTGTGAACTGTATTCTAAACTGAAATAAAACATAAAACAGTGCACACACCATCTTTGACACATCCACTCTAGGTCAGTATATGTACTACCAGCATGCACATCCCCTACCTGCCCTGACTATGCCTACCTTATGTTTGTCTACAGGTCTGGGAGGCTGAGGCTTGGGTGTTTCTGGACTTGACAGTATGGTCTCATCCTGAGCAGCCTGAAGTAGACAGCCTTCTAAATTTTCACTGAGTGCAGACTTTTGTCGTTGTTGCTGACGTTTCTTAGCTTCTTTCTAAAAGAGAAAGACAAATTGTATCAATTAATGGACTGAACATTTTTAGTAAAAAAGAAAAAAGAAATAACTTTAGAATGCCTTAGAAGTTTATGAAATAAATTAATAATTTAAAAGATGCTAATTATTTTAAAAACCAATGTGTGAATAAAAGTTCTTGAAGCAATTTCCAATAAACATAGGACAGTGTCACAGTTATGTTCTCTTGTCTAAACTTTCCAGTGTATATACTGACTGAACAGTGTATTAAACACAAGCAAAGAAAGGATAAAAATGAGAGTACGGTTCAGAAATGGTGGCACAGAATAAAAAATTAACACTATTGTTGTACAGTATACATATGTTAGTCAAAAAGACAATGATCTAGAAATGGAACAGAAATATTCAAAATAAAGAAAGATGTTTTTATTAGATGCTAAAATAAGAGTACTTAACAAGTTTAAAATTCTAGATAATAGCAATATCATGTTAGTATAAATAGCATATTACTAAAATGAATGTGCCCAAATAACACTGATTATTACTGTATTCAGGGAAAGTGCTTAATCCATAACAAATAACACAGAGGTTTCTAATAATAACAATAACAATTTTATTTTAGCATGATACATGTTTGTACAAAGGAGTGTAACAATTTGGTGAACATGCCAAAAGCCCCTTTATATGCAGAGCATTTCAGGCAAACTTAAGACTAACTTAAGATTAATAGGGAAATAACAGTGCTGTAATTGTACATATGGTCATTAGGTGAGTTACAGTGAATACAAGAAAATTGAATATTCGACTAGTTCACGTCAACGGCTTGACAAAGCTCCTGGAGAGCGAAACGTTGCCACAATAAAATGTCTCATTAGTTGCATTTGTGTCCTTTTACTTAACATAGTTCACGCTATATGGCTTTAATATGTTAGGTAGAAAAGAATTACAGTTTTGATATAGTATATAAAAATTACAGCATTTCAATTTAGCACAATTTAAAACAATGAAGGTGGGGTAGGGGTTGGCCTAGGAAAGGTTAGAGGGAGGGGGTAAGGAAGGTTTTGTGCACGAGGGTTGGCCTAGGAAAGGTTGGAGGGAGGGGGTAAAGGAGGTTTTGTGTGCGAGGTATGGCCTAGGAAAGGTTGGAGGGAGGGGGTAAAGGAAGTTTTGTGTGCGAGGGGCTTGGACTTCCAGCAAGCGTGCGTGAGCGTGTTAGATAGGAGCAAATGGAGACAAATGGTTTTTAGGACGATGTGTTAAAAAAAAAAAAAAGTTGAAACAATTTTAAATTTGAAGTAATGATTAAATATATAGTTGAGCAATCATCAAGCACAATTTACAATATGAGGTATTACAATTTAGCACAATTTAAAACAATGAAATTGAAACAATTATAAGTTTGAAATAATGATTAACCCTTAAACGGTCCACACGTATATTTACGTTAGCACTGCTACTGCCCCAAACGTAATTTTACGTTTTATTTTTCCTGCCTCCAAATTTGGCACGATTGGCCTGAGATGCCTTGTCAGCATAGAATGGGTCTTAACACTCAGTGTGCGCCATATTAAAAAAATCTGGGACCACTTAGTACCTTGTGGGAGCACCAGTTAATTTGAGGGCCAGCTAGAGCAAACACTGCGGCATACACTATAGATTCACTGATGTCATATCCTATTAACACTCCCCTTTGAAGTGGAAAGTGATGTCAGCAGGCTGGCAGGCCAGCTGGCTGCCTCCCTGCATGGGGACCTGGCTGGCAAACAGCTGGTTGGCTAGCAGCTGGCTGGTCAGCTGGATACCTGATTGGCTGTCTATCTCTGTCTGTCTGTCTGTATCTATCTGTCTCTGTCTCTATCTGTCTCTATCTCACAGAAACACATACGTAAATACAATTATACATAGTGTAAATTACCTAGGATAACTAAAAAAATCAAGACAAAGTGTTATAATGTGCTTGTGATCTGCGTAATACCAGTTGGTTCTTGAGCTACTCTCTGAGACAAACAGACAGAAAGGAGACGATACACAGGCAGACAGAAAGACAGACACACAGACAGACAGATACAGACAGACAGACAGACAGGTTTGCATAACAAATAAAGGGAAGCAATGTAAGCTGTCAAATGTCATCATGGTAATTACTGGACTGATAAGAAGAGATAAGACTACGTCTCACCCTTCTCTGAAATATCACCAGAGTCATTAGTGGAGATCAGATGAGATAAGGCAGCTACACAAATCTTTTATTATTATTATTATTATTATTATTATTATTATTATGCACTTATTATTATTATTATTATTATTAGTATTATTATTAGTATTAGTATTATTATGCACTATTATTATTATTATTATTATTATTCACTATTATTATTATTATTCACTATCATTATTATTATTATTATTATTATTTTTATGCACTATCATTATTATTATTATTTGAGTACAATTTCAGTACCTAATATTAGTGTCAGAACAAATATTAGCTATGAAATCACAAGAACTACTGTAAATTGTGATTATGAGAACATAAAAATTATATAAAATAATAAAAAAGTGAAAAAAAAGGTATATCGGCAACGATTCTGCAAGTGGCAGGACTCCTGTTGCTGTCAGGTGAGCATCCAGTGCCAACTTCTCCGCCTCATATCTCGGTAACTACTGACCCAAATTCTTTTTTTTTTATCCTATAACACTTAAAAAAATGTGCTCTTTATTTCTCTATAAAAAATATTTTTTTTTTTTCCAAAAATTCGGGGCACTGCGCGAGGTAACGTAAATATACGTTTGGACCGTTTAAGGGTTAAACAGTTGAGCAATCATCAAGCACAATACATATGTATATAATAATGAAATTGAAACAATTTTAAGTTTGAAGTAAATGATCAAATAGATGAGAAGTCATAAATTATTTAGGAGTTTTTTGATAACTGGTAGGTGTTAAGTGTAGTGTTTGTCTAGGTAATTTTGGGTGATGAGGTGATTTCTAAGTAGGGCCTTAAATTGATTTGCAGGCAGGGGCCCTTTAGTGTGTTCTGGCAATGAATTCCAGATCTTTGGGCCCTTTATGTGCATAGCATTTCTGCATAGGGAGAGATGGACATGAGGAATATCGAAGAGTAATTTGTGCCTTGTGTTATGCTTGTGTGTTATGTTGTAGTTATCAAGGAGGAGTTTGAGAGGAGGGTTAATATTTGAGTATAATGTTCTGTGTGTGTAGTAGGCACAATAATAAGTGTGGATGTTTTGTATATTAAGCAAGTTAAGGCTCTTAAAAAGCGGTGGAGTGTGCTGTCTAGTGCAGGAGTTGGTAATCAGTCGCACTGCAGCTTTTTGTTGTTTTATTAAAAGTTTAAGGAGATTTGCTGAGGTTAAGCCCCATGCACAAATACCATACATGAGGTAAGGGTAAATGAGAGATTGGTAAAGAGCAAGAAGAGCCATTTGGGGTACATAGTACCATATCTTCAAAAGGATGCCTACTGTTGGGAGACTTTCTTGGATATTTGCTGTATGTGGATCTGAAATTTGAGACTGCAGTCAAGGTGGAGACCTAGAAATTTGCCCTGTGTGTGTCTTGAAATGGGTGAACCATTTATCAATATGTTTAGCTGTACATTTGAAGCTCTGTTTCCAAATAGCATGAAGTAGGTTTTGCCTATATTGAGAGTAAATTTGTTGGTAGTCATCCAAGTAGATATTTTTAGTAGTTCGTCATTTACAGTGTCTGTTAGTATAGTTGGGTTTGGGTGAGAGAATACATAAGTAGTGTCATCTGCAAATAAAATGGGTTTAAGGAGTTTAGATGCATTTGGGAGGTCATTGATGTAAATGAGAGAGAAGTGGGCCAAGGACACTACTCTGTGGGACTCCAACAAGACCATATTTCCTTACAAAACTGACAACAGTAAAAAATTCCAATGCAGCTCACAAGTGGTGCTGTAAGTGGTTAAATATTCCTGAAATACAAACTTGGGCAGAATTGTGGAAAAATATCACTTTTGAATTTAATAATGATCAAACTATTCAAAAGTTTGAAACCCAGTCCAACATTTCAATGTCATTTTTATTTTTATGTACAGTATATACAGTGGTACCTCGACTTACGATATTTTTTCATTCCAGAATGCTGTTCAAGTGTCATTACCAAACGAATTTATCTCCTTAAGAAATGTTGTAAAATAGACTAGTCCTTTTAGACCCCCAAAATTACACTTACAAAAGCATTTAAAAAAATAAACTTACATACAAGGGTGAGTTTGGGGACCATCGTAAGTCGAGGTACCACTGTACTTATAAAGAGACCTCTTCGGTTAATATACTTCTGAAATGGCTAAACTGCTATTGAAGTTATCTAACCAGGCTTAAACATAAAGTCAGCTCACACACAGATAATCACAAGTGTGAAAGAAGAATAAAAGCAGCAGGTAAAAATGGAACAGGTAAAAGAAATAAAAACACTGAGAATGAATTAACAGCATCAAACTGAACACTCTGCCCGATATGTGCAATTACATTTAATTTTAGAGATACTATCCATATTCTTACTCTTTTTTTATGAGCAGCTTTCCATTCAGTCATCTCCCTTTCATATTTCTTCATCTTCTTTGTATATTCCTCTTCATACTCTTCAAGTAATTCTTTTACCTCTTCCTCTAATTCTTCTTTCCTTTTCTCTTCTTCATCTTCCTTACTGACATCTTCCTTTTTGATGATCAATTTTAATGAAGTACTATAATATTTATTACTTCTTCTCAAATGCTTAATGTTTTTCCATATTTTGAGAATGTTTGCTAGTAAGATTCTGTCCCGTTCAGCTTCAACAACAAATTCTTCATAACAATCATGAATTTCTTTGCGGTAAATTTCTAGTCTCCTTGCAGAGTCTATCTCTTCATGAACAGTCTTATAATGCCTTTTGGAATCTGGCCTAATCTGACGAAGTTTTGCTAAAGATTGCCGTAGTACCTTCAAAATTAAACAGAAACTAGGTATTAGTGAAGCATTCATTCAGTAGGAATAAGAATGATTTTTTTTTTCCAACGAGCTGGCCGTATCCCACCAAAATAACGTGACCTAAAAAGAAAAACAAAAGTTTCTCTTTTTAAATTTAGTATTTTATACAGGAGAAGAGGTTACTAGCCCCTTGCTCCTGGCAGAATAGGAATGATATATACAGTGGACCCTCGGTTAACGAATACCCCGGAAATCGTGCAATTATGTAAGTATAATTTTGTAAGTTCTTGTGGAAGTGTATTTTTGGGGGTCTGAAATAGACTAACCTACGTGAAATTTTTCCTTAAGGGAGTAAATTCGTTCGGTAATGGCACTTGAGCAGACTTCAGGAGTGAAGTTTTTACGAAACTCGGGGGTCCACTGTACAATTAAATGTTTACTCTATATATTTACATGGAAATATACAGGGGATTTAATTTAGGAGTGGTTGGCGAGATTGTTCAATACGTATAAGGATGAAAGAAGGGCAAGTGTCTAAGGATTGGCAGAGAGCATGCATAGTTCCTTTGTACAAGAGAGAAGGGGACAAGAGAGAGTGTTGGAATTATTGATTAATAATCTTAAGTACATGTACAGTGGACCCCGAGTTTCGTAAGGTTCTTACTTCGAAAAATCGTGTTTCGTAAGCTTTTACGATTTCGAGAATCGTAAAACCGCTCGTGTCTAGTAGCGTATTAGACCTGTCCGCCTGCTCCGCGCCTGCGCGGGACGCAGGACGCCGCCAGTGAAGCATTGTTTACCATTGAGAGAACATTACCCAGCCTGCTCTTTCAAACATTCACACTACATTTGGTGTTTTTTTTGGTGCTTTAGTGATTGTCACTGTGAAATAAGTCACCATGGGTCCAAAGAAGCTTCCTAGTGGCACCCCTGTGGTAGCATTCATGGAGGGAGTGTAGCATTCATGCAGGGAGTGTAGCATTCATGCAGGGAGTGTAGCAGGCATGCAGGGAGTTTAGCAGGCATGCAGGGAATGTAGCATTCATGCAGGGAGTTTAGCATTCATGCAGGGAGTTTAGCATTCATGCAGGGAGTGTAGCAGCCATGCAGGGAGTTTAGCAGGTATGCAGGGAGTGTAGCATTCATGCAGGGAGTTTAGCATTCATTCAGGGAGTGTAGCATTGATGCAGGGAGTGTAGCATTCATGCAGGGAGCGTAGCAGGCATGCAGGGAGTTTAGCAGGCATGCAGGGAGTGTAGCATTGATGCAGGGAGTGTAGCATTGATGCAGGGAGTTTAGCAGGCATGCAGGGAGTTTAGCATTGATGCAGGGAGTTTAGCATTAATGCAGGGAGTTTAGCATTGATGCAGGGAGTTTAGCAGGCATGCAGGGAGTGTAGCAGACATGCAGGAGTGTAGCAGGCATGCAGGGAGTGTAGCAGGCATGCAGGGAGTGTAGCATTCATGCAGGGAGTGTAGCATTCATGCAGGGAGTGTAGCAGGCATGCAGGGAGTGTAGCAGGCATGCAGGGAGTGTAGCAGGCATGCAGGGAGTGTAGCATTCATGCAGGGAGTGTAGCATTCATGCAGGGAGTGTAGCAGGCATGCAGGGAGTTTAGCATTGATGCAGGGAGTTTAGCATGTGGAGTTAGCAGGCATGCAGAGTTTAGCTTCATCCAGGGAGTGCAGGCATGCAGGGAGTGTAGCAGGCATGCAGGGAGTGTAGCAGACATGCAGGGAGTGGGGATTTCCCTTCGTAGAGGCTGAAGAATTCCTCCCCCAACAAGTGTTTAATTGTGATGAAACAGGCCTGTTTTGGAAGAAAATGCCCAAGAGGGCCTTCATTACTCATTACTCTATCTTCCACATGCCTGCAACTCTTCAATAAAGGTAAGTAAATGTATATATATATATTGTTTTTAATTATTTTATATGTGAATATTTTTTTGTAGAACGGATTAATTGTATTTACATTATTTCTCATGGGAAATAATGGTTCGAATTTCGTAAACTTCGTGTTAAGTACTAGCTCCTGGAACGGATTAATTACGATACTCGGGGGTCCACTGTATATTGGTTAAGTATACAGTAAAATTATTATCAAAAAGAATTACAGTTAAGACAAAAAAATAGGACTGCTGAGGAACAAGAAATCAGGAAGAGAAGGGAATGCATAGATCAGGTGCTTGCAATGTCACACATAAGTGAGCAACTCAGTTAAGGAAAAGAAATTGCCCGGTGGGAGACAGCCGGCGTATTAAAAAAAAAATAATGAAAGCGTTTCTTCTTTTGGGTCATCCTGCCTTGGTGGGAAAAGGCCAACGTGTTAAGAAAAATAAAATAAAATTATGGAATTAGAAAAGGCTTTCAACAAGGTGGACAGGGAGCATTGTGGCAGATGTTACAAATGTATAGAATCAATAGAAGGTTGCTAATAGCAGTAAATTATTCTTTTGAGGAGAACGATGTTACTATGGTTGTTTAATATATTGTACACTATATACACTATATGGAGGCAAAGAAGGGAATGTACGAAAGTATAGTGGTACCAACACTCTTATATGGGTGTGAAGCATGGGTTGCAAATGCTGCAGCGAGGAGGAGCTGGAGGCAGTGGAGATGTCCTGTCTAGGGGCAATGTGTGGTGTGAATATTATGCAGAAAATTCGGAATGTGGAAATTAGGAGAAGGTGTGGAGTTACTAAAAGTATTTGTCAGAGGGCTGGGGAGGGGTTGTTGAGGTGGTTTGTTTATTATTAAATTAATGTTAACGTATCTAAAATATATTTAGTTGGGTTAGGCTAAATTAAATTGCGCTTGTTGTAATAAGGTTAGGTAGGTTTTCAAAGTTTCTCTTGGTACAAAATTATAAATTTTTACATTAACATAAATGAAAAAATATGTCTTTAAACGTATAAGGAAAATTTTAGAAGGACTTAATTTTAGATGCGTTCTTGCTAATTGCCAGTTTTACCTAATCGGCCGACATATACATATATATATATATATATATATATATATATATATATATATATATATATATATATATATATATATATATATATATATATATATTATATATATATATAGTATATATGTCGGGCCGATTAGGTAAACTGCTGGCTCGGGCATTGGCTTAAGCCAGTGGGAGACTTTAACCTGCCTCGCATGGGCCAGTAGGCCTGCTGCAGTGTTCCTTCTTTCTTATGGTCATTTAGAGAGAATGGATCAAAGTAGAATGACTTGGAGAGCGTATAAATCTGTAGGGAAGGAAGGCGGGGTAGGGGTCGTCTAGGAAAGGTTGGAGGAAGGGGTAGGGAGGTTTGTGGGCGAGGGCTTGGACTTCCAGCAAGCATGTGTGAGCGTGTAGATAGGAGTGAATGGAGACGAATGGTTTTGGGACATGACAATCTGTTGGAATGTGAGCAGGGTAACATTTTGTGAAGGGATTCAGGGAAACCAGTTAATTGATTTAGTTGGACTTGAGTCCTGGAAATGGGAAGTACAATGCCTGCACTTTAAAGGAGGGTCTGAGATAGTGACAGCTGGGAGGGACTTTTCTCAGCTGTCGTATCTGAGCTCCTCTGCAAAGATAGTGATTATGTATGAGTGTGGTGAAGGTGTTGAGTGATGATGGGAGTGTTTTCTTTGGGGATTTTCTTTCTTTTGGGTCACCCTGCCTCGGTGGGAGACGGCCGACTTGTTGAAAAAAAAAAAAAATATACGTATAGAAGACACTTTAAAGGAAGTGAATGTTAGAGTGAAGTGGGAGTTGCCACAGTTGTCTTTATTAATATAACTGTACTTTTGGCAGATTCTAAAGAGAAGCAACAAAGGTTTTTGGAAAAGTTTGGGAGGTTGTGTAAAAGAAGGAAACTGAAAGTAAACATAGAAAGAAAGGTGATTAGTAACAAAATGTCTAGGAAATGAAAGATTGGATATCAGATTGGAAAGAGAATAGAGGAAGTTAATGTATTTAGATATTTTGGAGTGGATGTGTTGGTATCGGCACATGGGTTTATGTAAGACAAGGAGAACCATTGAATAGCCAAGAAAAAAAAAATCAAAGGAAAAAAATGTGGTGCTGACATGTTTGTGGAAAGAAAGAAATTTATCTTTGTATAATGGTACCAAGACCGTTAAACAGATGTGAGGCACTGTCATTAAACACTGCAGCATACACAAAGACTGGAGGCAGTGTTGTCATGTTTGAGAGCAGTGTGTGGGTCAGTTAATTATTATCACACTCAAGGGAAGAATTAAACCCATAGAGATCTGTACTTGGGGAATGGGAGTAAATCAGGTTTGATCCAAGGAAGAAAGGGTACCTCAGTTTCCTGGAGCAAAAGCCCTTCATCAGCAAGAAAAAGGGGGTTGAACTTTAGTAAATATGAAAAACCAAGTTGTGTGAATAAGGACAGACGACCCCCAAAACCAGATAAGCAAAGAGGTGGGGTTACTGTGAGTACCACAAGTGATGTACAAGTATGAGATAAAATTCAACAATAATATAGTAATAATACTGTGCAAATAATATAAAAAGAAGCTAAGATCTAGACAGCAAAACAAATCTAGCTCATCTAGTAAAATAAAGTAATACTGAAGAAAATGCAAAAGACTGCATCTAACTGATACCTGAATTCACATGACAAAGCATTGAAAAATTTAAAAAATAAACCTTCCATTATTGGAAGAATAAAAGAAGATGTAATCACGACATACATAATACTCAAAGGCAAACAAGATAGATAATGATAGGTTCTTACAGCAGTTGAAACAAGAAAAAGAGCTAATAGTTGGAAATTACACATTTGTTTGTATCACCAGAATATCATAAGCTGTTGAAGAAGTACAATGAGCTGAACAATTACACAGCTGCAGAGGAATTCACACAGGGTTAAAACAATAGATAAATCGAGATTTCATATTAAGTGGTTGAAAGATAAGATCTGGCACCAAACTAACATTCACCCCACTTTCCACAAACACAAATAGGTAACTGCACTAAAGAATATGTATTCTAATACAATATACAGTGGACCCCGGTTAACGCCATAATTCATTCCAGAATGTTGTTGAGTGCTGTTACCGAAGAATTTGTTCCCATAAATATACTTACTTCCCAAAAATATACTTACAAAGCACTTTACAAAAATACACTTACATAATTGTTGGAGTTGGGAGCAGTTCGTAAACGGGGGTCCACTGTATCATGAGACAGTTATAAATACTAAAACGAAAATGCTCTGCTCATTCAAACAAAGCTTTTAACTTACAAGCAGCTTTTGGGAGAATTTTGTAATACCCGTATGCCCTTTCCACATAGGTGTTGTATGCTTGAGTGAGCTGTGACGCTAGGGACATGCTCAGGTGAGAAAAGTGGGTGATGTGTGAAGGTTAGATGGAGAGCTCAACATCCAACACACCCCCATCATCTGGGCTCAGGCTCTGCAAACACTCACTCCCACGTGGCTGAGGAAATACAATCAAACAGCTTGAACATAAATTTTTTTAACAAATGGCACCAGTCATTGTAGCTGATAGTACTGTACTATCAACTACATTATGTACTATCAACTAGATTATCCTTTTCCCCATAAGTCATGCGTGTCATAAGAGCGACTAAATGCCAGGATCAAGGGGCTAGTAACCCTTCTCCTGTATAAATTACTAAAACTAAAAAAAAAAAAACTTTTGTTTTCTCTTTAGGTCATCCTGCCTTGGTGGAACATGGCCAGTGCATTGAAAAAAAACCACATTATGTACTATCAACTGCATTGTGATTTGACTACTGAATTTAAAGTTTAAAACAAAATATCTTATATTTAGTAGGTAGTAGGTTGGTAGACAGCAACCACCCAGGAGGTACTACCGTCCTGCCAAGTGAGTGTGAAACGGAAACCATTAATTGTTTTACATGATGGTAGGATTGCTGGTGTCTTATTTCTGTTTCACAAACATGCAAGGTTTCAGGTACGTCTTGCTACTACTACTTACACTTAGGTCACACTACACATGCATGTCTTTTTTTTGTTTTTTTCAACAAGGCGGCGTCTCCACCGAGGCAGGGTGACCCAAAAGAAAGAAAATCCCCAAAAGAAAATACTTTCATCATCATTCAACACTTTCACCTCACTCATACATAATCACTGTCTGCAGGCGCTCAGATATGACAGCTGAGAATAAGTCCCTCCCAAATGTCACTATCCCAGACCCCTCCTTTAAAGTGCAAGCATTGTACAAGTATATATAACACCCTCTGGGTTTTCTTCTATTTTCTTTCTAGTTCTTGTTTATTTCTGGTTATCTCCATGGGAAAGTGGAACAGAATTCTTCCCTTTAACCCTTTCAGGGTTATTGACGTACTAGTACGGCTTACGCTGGGGTTATTGACGTACTAGTATGCCTAAATTCTAGTGCCCTCAAATCAAGCAGAAACAGGCTGTTAGGCCTAGATGTGATAGAATGGGTCTGTGCGGTCAGTGTGCAGTATAAAAATTCCTGCACCACACAGTGCATAATGAGGAAAAAAAATTTTGACCGTGGTTTTGGTTTAAAACAGCGACTTTGCAGTCTATTTTCATATGGTATTTATTGATGTATTCTCGTTTTCTTGGTTTCATTTGATAGAATGGAAGATATATTACATAATTAGAGATGATTTTGATTGGTTTGACAATGCCAAGTACCTTGAAATTGAGCTCAAAGTAGCGAAAATGTTCGATTTTGACGATGTTCAAGAGTAAAAAAAACACACCATGTGTCCCAAAACACATCAACTGGCGAGTCTAATATTCATGCACAAGTGCTCTGATATTGTTTATACCATTTTTAAATTGCAGTTGTATACATAACAGTAAATCTTCTATTTTTTTTTGAAAAAAAAAATTTAAAAAGATGAGCAAAAATAAAAAGGGCCTGGAAACGTGACTAATGAACAGAGAAGATGTTATTTTAGTGCCAGGAATATCTGCCTTGTTTATTCTGGACCCCATTTTGAAATTGGCATCGTTTGAAATTTGTGTGAAATTTGGGCCCAAAATTTCCCTTTTTTGACCATATTTTTGTTTTAATTGGTAAATAGGCGGT
>WNWK01040582.1:0-16900 GCA_009830355.1 Cherax destructor
TTTACCCCACAATGTTGGTATTAACACACCACTGCACCCAGGTATTATTTACCCCACAGTGTTGGTACTAACACACCACTAGAGTTGCAACACTTGATGTCTTGTGGAGAAGAAAACAGTGTTGGAGGTTTTTGTTGATGGAATAAGTTTATTGTTGTCTTTAATTATCGCAAATATCTTCAGTTTTATGCCAATAAAGAAATTCTTCACTTAAATCTTTCATTATCGTGAACAAAGACGAAACAAAATAGTTAATAACAGTCGAGTTAATTTTGCTTCTAAACCCTTGAGATTTTTTACGATATTTGTAAAGAATAATGATAAAAGAATAGAGATAAAATACAGCTAATAAATGTATAATAAGAAAGTTTGGAAATTTGAATTTTTTTGTTATAATGTAAGTAGTTAATTTTGCTTTAGACTGTAACTGAAACAAGACAGGTTGTCTCATTACCTTAGACATGATGATCAATGCTGAAGAAATAACAAGTCTATTGCCAACATATTAATGCAACATTCTTGGCAATAGAGTTGTACAGTATTGGGGTAAAGATGCTGACCAGAAACTATGCAGCATTTCAACATTATTATCCAGTGTACCTCCAGCTGACTCCACAGACCCACGAGTCTTCACCCACAAACAGTCACTAACCTCACTTTCTCTCCTCTCACAAGTACATGTGATGGCACTTTCTCTCCTCTCACAAGTACATGTGATGGCACTTTCTCTCCTCTCACAAGTACATGTGATGGCACTTTCTCTCCTCTCACAAGTACATGTGATGGCACTTTCTCTCCTCTCACAAGTACATGTGATGGCACTTTCTCTCCTCTCACAAGTACATGTGTACTTGTGAGAGGAGAGAACCTTGGCTTAAAAAAAGTTTGTTCTACAAACGTGTGTTTTCTTCACAGTCGTTGGCAGAAGGTTGTTTAGATCGCTGGTGAACACTGTTGGAAGAGCAGATGGTATCACAATACCCACAAACCTGTAATACAAACTGCGTGAAAAGAGTCTACTGTACCATCGATACTTTGTTTGCATAAAGTATATAATTACTAAGTTTGTCTTCACCTTCAACTTTGCGAAGACTCACTAGGGTTCACCTTCATGAACTTTGAGGCTCGTGAGGGTATGACGAGCACAAGTAATTAGAGTGGTCTTGCATCTCATGCTATGTTGCAGTTAATGGTACAGTCAAATAGTAATCAAGGATGAGGAATAAAGTGTACACAAAACAAAAAACTTTTTGGATTAACCTACACTCCCACCTGCAGAATGTATATACTATAATCTACACCATGTACAATGTTCAGAGACCAGTTAAACCTGATATTGAAGAGTTTTGGGGAGAGTATGAGAAAACTCTACAGATGGAGCACATTCATACAGTAAGAAAGATCTGCTATGTTGTTAGCTAGCCTGAAGCAGGAGAGAATCTGACGGTCTCCGCTATTACTAAACTGAAGGAAGCTCACACAGGTCATACAAACTCCCTCTAAAACATCAGACAGCGTCAGCAACTGTTGAACCACCCTGTACCAGGTTAGTGCACAGGTTCTGGCAAGCAATCACCACACGTGCCTAAGTTTGCCAAAATGACATACTGTTTGTGTGACGTAGATCACATAGAAGATGAATGTCCTTATACACAGCTTAAACGAGTTGCATCTGCCAGAAACACTCAACAGTTGCATTCATCGCGTGCAATTTAAACTCAAGTGATCCAAGAAATTACAGTTAATCTACCTTTCATTAAATCACACCCCTATAGCCATTCCCTTCTCAGTCACTGAGCGTTGCATAACCATTATGAGTTTAGCGCTTCCACAAGAATTATACTAATTATCAGAGCTCACGTTAACTGAAGAAGGATACATAAATTGGTTCATTGTAATTTTTGCCCCTCGAAGCAGAAGAAATTGTAACGACAGCAAAGCCCTTAACCAGGTCAACAAAATCTCGTCATTGAATGTGTAGATTCAAGTCTTCGTTATCTTATAACGGAGGAATCACGACGTGACTTTAAACTAGCTGGCATTTTCTTTTTTTTTTACATTTATAATGTGTTCCGTGACGCCATTAAGATCTGCTGGATATGAGAAGAGCGACTAAGTGATTGTACCTGATAATGTGAAAATTGTTTTGGTCGTACCCCTCCTAGATTGTCAGGGATACAGGTGTATTAAATCTTTTTACCTTATGTATATATGTATATATATATATATATATATATATATATATATATATATATATATATATATATATATATATATATATATATCTTTCTTTCTTCTTTCAACAAGTCGGCCGTTTCCCACCAAGGCGGGGTGGCCCAAAGAGAAAACAAAAGTTTCTCTTTTAACTTTAGTAATATATACAGGAGAAGGGGTTACTAGCCCCTTGCTCCCGGCATTTTAGTCGCCTTTTATGACACGCATGGCTTACGGAGGAAGAATTCTGTTCCACTTCCCATATATATATATATATATATATATATATATATATATATATATATATATATATATATACAATGGCGTCACGGAACACATTATAAAGGTATATATATATATATATATATATATATATATATATATATATATATATATATATATATATATATATATATATATATATTTTTTTTTTTTTTTTTTTGTGTGTGTGTGTGTGTGTGTGTGTGTGTGACACTTCAAGTTTTTTAAACAACAGACTTCAGGAACATAAACTCGGCATCAAAGAAAATTACAATGGCAGACGTATGAAAATTGTTTTAATTTGTACAAAAAAACACTATTAAACAAACCTATGGTGCAATTATCTTAGCTAGACGACTGTATCGCATACTACAACAACATTCTTGACAATGAGAGTTCGATACAATGTAGATGAATGGTTCAGAGAAGCGACAAGTTGATAAATTAGACACATATGCAACACTTGGGTATCTTTAAAGATACCCAATGGTTCTCTGAACCATTCATTTACATCCTGTCTAACACAGCAACATCTTAGGATCTTAATACAGGGAATTCTTCACTTGCCTAACCCTTGGGCACGACCTACTTCCACATTAAACAAATGTGACACCACCTACGACTTCTGCACCTCTCCTGCTTACAGTATATAAGCTGCTCCCTAGCACATATGCTGTATTCTTATCAAGATTGATGGACTGACTACATCGACTCAAAGCCGAGGGACTGATTACCTCAAACTCCTCCTGTTCTTCACCTCTCTCCTTTGTATGGACTGATGAAGCCACTGTGTGGCGAAACGTTTCCTCAATAAAGATACCTAAGTGTTGCATATGTGTCTAATTTGGATACAATGTATATGATGTCGACAAGAAGTGAAAAAAGACAAAATACAATCATTTCAAGGCACTTGGAGTGATCAATGTTCCATGAGTGAAATGTTTCCACTAAACATGTCCTAAAGTGATTGCACTGAGTGTCTTTTACCACTAATAAAGTTTGAGCAAACGTGAAAGTCAGAAACCAGACGACACTTTAACAACAATGTCGAAGATAGTTCTCCCTGTGCTCCAGTGACTCCAAGACCCTGTGCTCCAGTGACTCCAAGACCCTGTGCTCCAGTGACTCCAAGACCCTGTGCTCCAGTGACTCCAAGACCCTGTGCTCCAGTGACTCCAAGACCCTGTGCTCCAGTGACTCCAAGACCCTGTGCTCCAGTGACTCCAAGACCCTGTGCTCCAGTGACTCCAAGACCCTGTGCTCCAGTGCCTATTAGACCCTGTGCTCCAGTGACTATAAGACCTGTGCTCCAGTGACTCCAAGAGTCTTAACACTTCTAGTACATATATATGCGTATATGTATATTTATATCATATATATGACTTGATAAAGATGTTAACAGATTTGAACGTCCTAATTAAATATTGTCCTTCAAAGTGTCTTGTCTTCACTACGTTGTGACTACAACTGCCGGTACTCGTCATTGTGTCTACAACTTCCGGTACTCGTCATTGTGACTACAACTGCCGGTACTCGTCATTGTGACTACAACTGCCGGTACTCGTCATTGTGACTACAACTGCCGGTACTCGTCATTGTGACTACAACTGCCGATACTCGTCATTGTGACTACAACTTCCGGTACTCGTCATTGTGACTACAACTGCCGGTACTCGTCATTGTGACTACAACTGCCGGTACTCGTCATTGTGACTACAACTTCCGGTACTCGTCATTGTGACTACAACTGCCGGTACTCGTCATTGTGACTACAACTGCCGGTACTCGTCATTGTGACTACAACTTCCGGTACTCGTCATTGTGACTACAACTTCCGGTACTCGTCATTGTGACTACAACTGCCGGTACTCGTCATTGTGACTACAACTGCCGGTACTCGTCATTGTGACTACAACTGCCGGTACTCGTCATTGTGACTACAACTGCCGGTACTCGTCATTGTGTCCACAACTGCCGGTACTCGTCATTGTGACTACAACTTCCGGTACTCGTCATTGTGACTACAACTTCCGGTACTCGTCATTGTGACTACAACTTCCGGTACTCGTCATTGTGACTACAACTGCCGGTACTCGTCATTGTGACTGCAACTTCCGGTACTCGTCATTGTGACTACAACTGCCGGTACTCGTCATTGTGACTACAACTGCCGGTACTCGTCATTGTGTCCACAACTGCCGGTACTCGTCATTGTGACTACAACTGCCGGTACTCGTCATTGTGACTACAACTTCCGGTACTCGTCATTGTGACTACAACTGCCGGTACTCGTCATTGTGACTACAACTGCCGGTACTCGTCATTGTGACTACAACTGCCGGTACTCGTCATTGTGACTACAACTGCCGGTACTCGTTATTGTGTCTACAACTGCCGGTACTCGTCATTGTGACTACAACTGCCGGTACTCGTTATTGTGTCTACAACTGCCGGTACTCGTCATTGTGACTACAACTGCCGGTACTCGTCATTATGACTACAACTGCCGGTACTCGTCATTGTGTCTACAACTGCCGGTACTCGTCATTGTGTCTACAACTGCCGGTACTCGTCATTGTGTCTACAACTGCCGGTACTCGTTATTGTGTCTACAACTGCCGGTACTCGTCATTGTGTCTACAACTGCCGGTACTCGTCATTGTGTCCACAACTGCCGGTACTCGTCATTGTGTCTACAACTGCCGGTACTCGTCATTGTGACTACAACTGCCGGTACTCGTCATTGTGACTACAACTGCCGGTACTCGTCATTGTGACTACAACTGCCGGTACTCGTCATTGTGTCCACAACTGCCGGTACTCGTCATTGTGACTACAACTGCCGGTACTCGTCATTGTGTCTACAACTGCCGGTACTCCTCATTGTGATTACAACTGCCGGTACTCGTCATTGTGTCCACAACTGCCGGTACTCGTCATTGTGACTACAACTGCCGGTACTCGTCATTGTGTCTACAACTGCCGGTACTCGTCATTGTGACTACAACTGCCGGTATTCGTCATTGTGTCTACAACTGCCGGTACTCGTCATTGTGTCTACAACTGCCGGTACTCTTCATTGTGTCTACAACTGCCGGTACTCGTCATTGCAAATGTTTAATGGCTATTCTTAATTACATAATCCTTTGCTTTCGTAGTTAGGGTTTCTCTAATTAAGTAGATAAAACAGATTTTCCAGTAACCAACGATCTTATCCCAACCGGCAATTCTACCATAAGTAATATTGGTTGTAAATGGTGTAGTAGTTATAACAACAAACTGTGGAAAATAACATTTGTGTACAGTTCAACACAGTTATTAAAGTTAACTTATCGCCACGAGTGTCTTCATGTCCTGAAATGTACACAAATGTACTTTGCCACACAAGTAAGATTGTTTCCAATAGAGGTATTTAAGGAATTGGTGAAAAGGAGAAGAACTAACACTCATGGCATTTTATTTTAAAAGTATCAGTTTGGGGAATATGAGTGCTCCTATGGTACTAAAAATATAAGAAATAATTTATATAAACCAAGGCGCATGTGAGAGAAGAGAGGTAAGGTCAAGTGTAAGGAGAGGCTAGGCCAGGTAATGTCAATATAAGGAGAGGCTAGGCCAGGTAAGGTCAAGTATAAAAGATGTTAGGTCAGGTGTAAATCAAATAAAAATGAGATCATCTGATTGTGTGGTGATATAGGCGAGGTGAAGTGTGGGTTTAATATCATGTGAGTCAGTGCAGAGATGATGATGTAACTTCTTGTTTTTATTTTTTGCACAGACGCATCAGGCACTGTGATCAGTGATGCTTCCAGCCACTCTCGTCTCCTCAGCTCAAGTTCAGTAGTAATTAAGTTAGCCTCATTGCAGGTCGTCAGGTGACCTTCTTGGGTCATGTAGGTTATCCAAACATTGCGTCTTCATGTCCTGAAATGTACACAAATGTACTTTGCCACACAAGTAAGATTGTTTCCAATAGAGGTATTTAAGGAATTGGTGAAAAGGAGAAGAACTAACACTCATGGCATTTTATTTTAAAAGTATCAGTTTGGGGAATATGAGTGCTCCTATGGTACTAAAAATATAAGAAATAATTTATATAAACCAAGGCGCATGTGAGAGAAGAGAGGTAAGGTCAAGTGTAAGGAGAGGCTAGGCCAGGTAATGTCAATATAAGGAGAGGCTAGGCCAGGTAAGGTCAAGTATAAAAGATGTTAGGTCAGGTTTAAATCAAATAAAAATGAGATCATCTGATTGTGTGGTGATATAGGCGAGGTGAAGTGTGGGTTTAATATCATGTGAGTCAGTGCAGAGATGATGATGTAACTTCTTGTTTTTATTTTTTGCACAGACGCATCAGGCACTGTGATCAGTGATGCTTCCAGCCACTCTCGTCTCCTCAGCTCAAGTTCAGTAGTAATTAAGTTAGCCTCATTGCAGGTCGTCAGGTGACCTTCTTGGGTCATGTAGGTTATCCAAACATTGCTCTTCTGGTCGTCTATTTCTTATCGCAGTGTGCACACGAAACTGTGTCTACCAAGCAGTAGACAATGGGGGAGAGGTGGAGGCTCGTTTACTGCTTGGGTTAATATATATGGTAAGTATAGTAAACACTGACGTCACTCATGTTGAGAGTCGTGACTGTGTTGTCAGTCAAGCCAACAAACTGATGGAAAAACATAGAACTGGAAACGTCGCTCGTAGTTAATTTCCCGCAAGTTATTTAGGATACATTGATGACCAAGAATGAGCTGTTGGCGAAGGAACCGAGAATCCTAAGTACGTAGGTACTGAGAAAAATAAGTGCGTAGGTACGGAGCAGGAGTCTCATCGACCCCTTCATGAAATCTCAGATTCTTCATCGACCCCCACAAAATTTATTATATGAAAATAATATAACAAACAGTACATTAATAGTACTACTAATAATAATGACTTCATAAAAAATGGGTAATATTTAAATTATGAAAAATATAAGATTTATCATACACTGTTTTGCTGAAACTGTTGATACCATTAATGGGGAGAATGTATCTAACCAACGTCAACAAGGACGCTGATATTTGGTTGGTGATTGTTGAGTTTTAGTGGTAAGTTACCACGCTCTTCAAGGTTCAGTCTTCCTCTGTTTAGTTAGAATTGCATTTGGAGGGATAAAACTAACTTCAACCATATACGAACTTGGGAAAGGAAACAAAAAGGGCTCATCCATTGCACAAAGTATTTAACAACAGTATTTACATTGCTCCAATAATCACAAAAGCTTTTTCGAACAATACTTTTGCTTCGAGATCCATAGTCATATTAATGAGTTCTTCATGCAATTGAAAGTCAATGTCTGCATTTTGCATTTCCAAATCAGAAAGCTTTCTTCCCTAATATATACATTGTCCTACGTATTTTATTTTATTTAGAAGAGGATCAAGAAATAATGTTCTTGGTAAATAATTTTGTGGCAGATTTGTAATTGATGAATTATTAATTTTACTGAAGTAATTTATGTAAAAACTTTGATCTAATTGATTTTAAATGATAAAATTACTATACGACTCAGTTTAAGAAATGTTGTTAATACTATTTTAAAGTGTATAGATCAGTAGTAAGATGATGGACTTAGGTTCGTGGGGTCGGTGGTTCGAGACCTCAATGACATTTTCTATTATATATATATATATATATATATATATATATATATATATATATATATATATATATATATATATTATTTTTTTATTAACACATCGGCCGATTCCCACCAAGGCAGGGTGGCCCGAAAAAGAAAAACTTTCATCATCATTCACTCCATCACTGTCTTGCCAGAGGAGTGCTTTACACTACAGTTATAAAACTGCAACATTAACACCCCTCCTTCAGAGTGCTGGCACTGTACTTCCCATCTCCAGAACTCAAGTCCGGCCTGCCGGTTTCCCTGAATCCCTTCATAAATGTTACTTTGCCCACACTCCAACAGCACCATTTGTCTCCATTCACTCCTATCAAATACGCTCACACATGCTTGCTGGAAGTCCAAGCCCCTCGCACCCAAAACTTCCTTTTCCCCCTCCCTCCAACCTTTCCTAGGCCAACCCCTACCCCGCCTTCCCTCCACTACAGATTTATACACTCTCGAAGTCACTCTATCGTTCCATTCTCTCTACATGTCCAAACCACCTCAACAACCTCTCCTCAGCTCTCTGGATAATAGTTTTGGTAATCCCGCACCTCCTAATAATTTCCAAACTCCGAATTCTCTGCATTATATTCACACCACACATTGACCTCAGACACGACATCTTCACTGCCTCCAGCCTTCTCCTCGTTGCAACATTCATCACCCATGCTTCACACCCATATAAGAGTGTTGGTATAACTATACCCCTCTTTACTTCCATGGACAAAGTTCTTTGTCTCCACAGACTCCGAAGTGCTCCACTCACCCTTTTCCCCTCATCAATTCTATGATTCACCTCATCCTTCATAGACCCATCTGCTGACATGTCCACTCCCAAATATCTGAATACATTCACCTCCTCCATACTCTCTCCCTCCAATCTGATATCCAATCTTTCGTCACCTATTCTTTTTGTTATCCTCATCACCTTACTCTTTCCTATATTCACTTTCAATTTTCTTCTTTTACACACCCTACCAAATTCATCCACCAACCTCTGCAACTTCTCTTCAGAATCTCCCAAAAGCACAGTGTCATCAGCAAAAAGCAACTGTGATTCTTTATCTTTTAGCCCCACACCTCTTGCCAAGACCCTCGCATTCACTTCTCTTACAATATATATATATATATATATATATATATATATATATATATATATATATATATATATATATATATATATATATATATATATATATATATTGTTACATGCACTACAATGTGTAACTTCAGAATATAAATCATGACGTGGAATAAGTGACATTTAGAGGCTATAATTATATGTATTAACCAGAACATTTCGGCCACACGAGGCTTTATCAAGCCAGTGATAAACCTTTGTCTATTTGGATTTATTGTGGATAATAAAGATATCCATAGCATCCAGGTGTTATTACTCCACAGTGTTGGTATTAACACACCACTGCATCCAGGTGTTATTACTCCACAGTGTTGGTATTACACCACACCATCAGGTGTTATTACCACGTGTTGGGTTACCACTGCATCCAGGTGTTATTACTCCACAGTGTTGGTATTAACACAATACAGCATCCAGGTGTTATTACTCCAGTGTTGGTATTAACACAGCACTGCATCCAGGTATTTTTACTCCACAGTGTTGGTATTAACACACCACTGCATCCAGGTATTATTTCCTCCAGTGTTGGTACTAACATACCACTGCATCAGTATTAAAGTTTATAGTGGGACTAAAACATGTTGGAGCTTTTAATGTTATGGAATACAATGTTGAGTTTGTTGATTAATTCATCTTCTCAAATATCTTCAGCGAACAAAGAAATTCTCGACTTAGTCTTTCATTATGTAAATTAGACACATATGCAACACTTGGGTATCTTTATTGAGGAAACGTACCGCCACACAGTGGCTTCATCAGTCCATACAAAGGAGAATCGTGAAGAACAGGAGGAGTTTGAGGTGGTCAGTCCCTCAAACTTGAGTCGATGTTGTCAGTCCATCAATCTTGAATAGAATAACAGCATATGTGCGTAGAGGAAGGTTATATACTGTAGACAGGAGAGGTGCAGCAGTTGTAGGAGGTGTCACATTTGTTCAATGTGGAAGTAGGTCGTGCCCAAGGAATAGGCAAGCGAAAAAATCCCTGTATTATGATACCAAGATGTTGCAGTGTCAGACAGGATGTAAATGAATGGTTCAGAGAACCGACGAGTTGGTAAATTAGACACATATGCAACACTTGGGTATCTTTATTGAGGAAACGTTTCGCCACACAGTGGCTTCATCAGTCCATACAAAGAAGAATCGTGAAGAACAGGAGGAGTTTGAGGTGGTCAGTCCCTCAATCGTTTCCTCAATAAAGATACCCAAGTGTTGCATATGTGTCTAATTTACCAACTCGTCGGTTCTCTGAACCATTCATTTACAGTCTTTCATTATCATGAATTAAGATTTTTATTATATCTGTATAGAAAAAAAATGAGAAAATAATAGCTACGAAATACAACCAATAAATGAATAATAAGGAATTTTGGAAGTCTGAAAATTTGTTTGTAAAGGAAGTAGTGAATTTTACCTTAGACTGTAACTAAGCCTAGACGAAGGATGCTCCTGGTAACAGCAATGGAAGCAGCAAAAGTAGTAATAATAGTAGTAGTAGCAACAGTAGTAGTAATAGTAGTAGTAGTGTAGCAGTAATACTAGAAGTATTAGCAACAACAGTAGTAGTAGTTGCAGTGGCAGTAATAGTAGCAGTAGTAATAGTAAGAACAGTAGTAGTAGTAGTAATAGTAGTAGTAGTAGTAGTAGTAGTAATAGTAGAAGTATTAGTAGTGGTAGTAGTAGTAATATCAATAGTAGTAGTAATAGTAGCAACAATAGTAGAAGTAGTAGCAGCAGTAGTGGTGGTGGTAGTAGTAGTAGTAAAAGTAGTAGCAGCAGCAGCAGTAGTAATAGTAGTGGTAGTAGTAGAAAATAAGAAAAAAGGAACACTACAGCAGGCCTACTGGCCCATGCTAGGAAGGTCCAAGTCACCTCCCGGCTTAAACCAGTGACACTTCTAGTCAGGTCAGGTCACATCCACTTAAGGAAGAAGCACGGCATCAGACTTGGAAATAAATGGTATAAAATACCGACACAATGGAAAAATAAACACATAACGGTATAATGTGATCCTTTATTGACAACGTTTCGCCCACACAGTGGGCTTTATCAAGTCACAAACAGATCTACCTGGGTGAAAGGTACGTGAGTATTTATAGGATGGGGTCTGCAGCAAGCAGCACGACTCCAGGGACTGCATAGCCCTGCTCAGGCAGAACAACCCCGAGATTCAACGCCCAGAGCCCAGATGTATCAATTGTGGGAAGAGGCACCACGCCTGGAATCGGAGCTGTCCTGCTATAACGCAGCGGTGGCAACAGATACGGCAGCGGCACGCCCCTACGACGACCACAGCAAAGCCCAACACTCGGGGCCCCCAGCAGCAACAGACAGGGTCGACGACCAACCCATGAAACACTCAGCAGCGGCCACCAGGGACACACATCACAGCTTCCCAGAGCTAGCCCACGACCTACAACACCGAGTTCCCAGTGCTGGGTTCCTGCCAGACAGGACAAGGTACAGCTCCCGGCACGAACCAGGGTGGCCAACGACCTGGACAAGCGCCAAAGCCTCAGAGAAAGCAGAATCGTGGGACGAAAAAAGCCCGGCTCAGGGATGCTGCGCAAGGGGCTGGGGCCACACGGCAACAGACCCCGCCGACCCACCAGTGGAGCCCCCCAATGCAAAGTCAAGACGTCTCCGTGAGCAACGAAGGAAAACCTTCACGGGCCAGCCAGATCGCCCAGAGAGCAGTGCAGGCCTACACAGCAGCAACTCAGTCAACGGTGTATACAGAACAGCAGCCCCAGATCCCAATCGAGACACCAGCAGCCGCCTCGACCCTGAGCGATGGGGAACCGGACTCCAAGAATGCCAGCTTCACCTCGATGATCATGATCATCACGGAGTGCATTTCAAACCTGCTCCCGTCTATGGTGGACCGGGAGAACTGCAGAGAGCTCCTAGGCACCCTTTTCAGCTTGGTTCTGCTGGACCCGAAGTCGTCAGCAAAATTGCAGGAACATCTCGGCAGGGTCTTCGAGTCCACAATCAAGAGGAGACAGGAAATGATGACTCCATCGAGGGAGTCCATGGACGAGCAGGAGTGGATGGAGTCCGACGGGTCGCTCTCCAGCCCTTAAAAATTCTACAGTGGAACATCTGCGGTCTGCGACAAAAAATCCACCTCGTCGTCGAAACGGCAGTCCAGGAGGCAATCGACGTTTTCCTGCTCCAGGAGACCTTAGTGAACCCGCAGCCACACATACCGGGATTCTCGGCCTACCTACAGCGAGCTGGAGTTCCCGCCAGGGGCATGGTAGTCTACGTGAGGAACTCCATTCCCCACTCAATCGTCAGCGACCCCATCAACTGTGGCGAAGGGGTTGAGGTGCAAGCTGTCACTCTGCACCTACCGGCCGGGTCACTAACGATCTATAATGTGTATTGGAACCCGAGAGTCACCCTCGACCTCTCCGAAGTTGCAGCTCTCGCTGTGTCGCCCAGCCATGGCGTGCTGGTGGCAGGGGATATCAATGCCCACCATGAGCTACTGCGCTTGGTCACTCCCACAAATGAGACAGGCAGGCACCTGGCAGCAGTGCTGGAGGATGTTCCCGAGATCGCCCTCCTCAACACAGGAGAGCCGACCCACCACTATGGCAACCGACTGGACGTCACGCTCTTCTCCCGGATGCTACTTCCAGGAGCCAGTTGGGAAATCCACCTCTTCTCACCAGCGACCATTTTGCAATCGTCACCACTCTGTCGCTCTCAAGGCACCCTCCGTACTCCCCACCTCCACGGTGGAACACTAAGAAGGCTGACTGGCAGTGCTTCCAGGACGTCATCCAGCAGTGGTGGGAGGAGACTGATCTCTCTGACGACCCAGATGAGGCTACCCAGAGCCTCCAAGCAGCTTTCTCTCGAGCAGCCGAGGCGGCACTACCACTCACAAGGGTCGGGGAACGCCCAAGCGTGATTGGTGGTTCTATGACAGGGCAGTCAAAGAACAAAACCACCGCGTCAATCGTGCCCGCAGGTTACACCGACGCAACCCCACGGCTGGGTCCCTCAGGCTTCTGCGAGATGGTGGGCACGCACGCCACATCTCCCACAGGACACGTCTGGCAAAGTGGTTTGAGTGGTGTGCTTCCTTCAGCCACTACTCTACCCTGTCTGAGATCTGGAAGAAGATCAGCATAGCTACGGGAAAGCGTAGAGGCGCTGTGCGTGCTCACCATGACCCGGCTGGGGAGGCAGAGAGGCTGGTGGTACCTTCACATCCAGGGCAGCCACAGCCCGCCTACCCCAGGACATCCAGGACCTCCAGGCCACCCTCCTCCCTGGTAGGACTTCCAGGATTCTAGAGGCATCCCAGGCACAAGACGACACCGACGTCGAGTTCACGGTCGGGAGCTGCAAGCTGCCTTCAAGACTTCACGGGACACGGCCCCCGGGCAGGACGGAATCACCTACAGCATGATCTCAAAGGCAGGCCCTCACGGGCATGACGCCTCCTGGAAGTCATCAACCGTACCTGGAGGGTCGGGCGACTTCCCCACCGCATGGTAGGAAGCCAACATCCTGCCGATCCCCAAGCCCAGGGATCCAGAGCAACATGCGGCCCATTTCCCTCACCAGCTGCCTATCCAAGGTTGCAGAGAGATGGTGTTGGAGCGCCTAAGATGGAAGCTTGGTCCGGAGCACCAACACATCTACGGTTTCACACGGGGAGTGGGCACCTCTGAGAGCATCACCACCCTCATGGCCAGCATTGAGTCTGACAAGAGGCCGAAGATTGTCATCTTTCGACCTTGAGAAGGCCTTCGAGCTGGCCAGTGCACCGGCCATCCTCGACCTACTGGCGCGCAGAGGAGTGAGGGCAAGCTGCTTGCCTGGGTCGGCTCATACCTACAGGGCCGGCAGGCGGGTACGCTTCAGGGACAGGCTTCGCCCTCAGGGCCTGGAAAATGGCACCCCGCAGGGCGGAGTCCTCAGCCCAACTCTCTTCAACGTGCTGATGCATGAGCTGGTGCAGCTGACGTTCTCAGCAGGACCTGACTGCTCAGCTACGCTGATGACCTGGCACTCATTGTCATCGGGAAGCACGGACTGTTGCGCAAAGCCCAACGCGACCTCAGCCTGCTAGATACCACCTGCCGTCGCCTTGGCCTCAAGATCTCGGCGGACAAGTCCAAGGCCATGATCTTTCGTGCCAAGGTGCCTGATACCAGGCTGAAGATCTCAGACATCAACCTGGACTGGGTCAGCAGTTACCAGTATCTTGGTATATGGATTGACAGCCGACTCTCCTTCCGCAAGCAGGCAGAGTATGTCAGGGAGCGTGCCATGCAACGTGTCACGGCCATGCGCCATGCAACTTAGGACTGGTGCCAGCCACGATATTCTTCGGATGTTCTATGCAGGCGGTGCGCTCTGCTAGTCGACTATGGTGCAATCACCCTGGCCCATGCTCATCCCTCATGCCTCAAGCGCCTCAGCGTTAGTAGCCAAAATGCTGCGGCTCGGGTCATGCTGGGGCCCGGCGGACCAACACAGTGACTCCAAACAGAGAGGCCCAACTGCAGCCCTTAAGTGACAGGATCGCCCTTGTTGCTGCCAGGAGGTTGGCCAAATTTCCAGCTACTGGGCGGTGAGGCCGCTCAGAGACCTCCTTGACCGTCAGCGAGGCGACTTCGCAGGAGGCCGTGTCCGACTATGGTTGTGGTCGGCTGCGGAAGTGACAAAGGAACTCCTGCCCATGCCGCCCTCGAGGACAAGGGATGCGACCGGCCGTCGATGGGTACACCGTGCCACCGCCATGGGCACCAGAACCTGTCGGAATCCACCTTGCAAACCTGCCAGCCAGCAAGCGTCACCGTCCACAGCGCTGCTGCAGCGGTGGGCAGCTGCAAGCATTGATGCAGCGGAGCATCCCGGTGTGCAGTGTACTACACTGATGGGATCAAGAGACCCGAGGCCGGCCGCACGGGTTCCGGATATATCACTCCTCCCTAACGGCGGCTGGCGCCTTCCAGACCACTGCAGCATCCTACAGGCAGAACTCCACGCCATCCAGAGGGCCATCCAACATGCGCTCCTGGAACACCACCAACCTCCAGTCATCCACGTCGACTCCAGGGAGGCGATACAGGCCATCATGCATAGGGAGCCCAAGGATAACATCCGGCTCCTCACCGCCATCAGAAGAGAGACCTACACTCACTTGACGAGCAGGGCCGGCAAGCAACAATCAATTGGATACCAAGCCACATCGACCTTGCTGGGAATGATGCGGCGGATGGGGCGGCTAAGTCTGCCCAACTTGGGCCCAACCTGCGACCACAATTGCCATTAGCCGCAGGCAGGTGCACCTGGGGCAAAACCCAAAGCCAGACGCCCACCCACACGAGCATCCGGAGCCGGCACTGGTATGACAGAGCGACACGTAGGAGCCCCCACCAAACATGAGGAAACTGAACAGGGGGCTGCAAGTCGCGTTCCACCGCCCGCTCGGCTACCCTTTCTGCAAAGCGCCCATCGAACGCATGAGTGAGGAGCTGTGGCCACTGCGACCGGATGGTTCAAAGCCTCTAGTTCATAATGCTTGACTGTCCTGCGACGACGTCCATCCGCCGCAGGCACTTCCCGATGGCACCGGGGATCTACCAAGAGGACAAAGCAGCCCGGTGGTTTACCTGGCCACCCATGACTTGAAGACACTACTCCCAGTCCTAGCCACCCACCCGCCCCCCCGATGAGACACGGAGAACCCCGGACGACGAAGACTACCCACTACAGCTGCTCTTTCTCCCTTCCCCTTTTTTTTATCCCCCATACTTCTTTTTCCTATGTAGGGAACCACAGCCTGAAGTACCAAGATCTTTCTGATGAAGATGCGACGTCAGAAGAAAACTCCCCATCATGGGGAGCCACATCAAGAAAGAAGGAGATGACCGACACCCTACCCAGGGGGGCCCAAAGCCGGGGCACCATTTGGAGAAGACCCGGCCGGGTGTACCGGCGAAAAATACAACAACAGGAGAATGCTGGGTGGTTGGACCTGAACTCCATCCTATAAATACTCACGTACCCACTGTGGGGAAACGTTGTCAATAAAGGACACATTATACTGCTTAGGCATCAGACCTACTAGCACAAGCTAGTTGTGTCCAACTCACACCTAATCCCCAAACCCCCCATGATTTATCCAATCAAACAACGTTTTTTACACCCCATCCAAGACTTTATTTCAAAATGCTTTTTTATATCCTTCCTGGGGCCCTTTTTTTCCAACTTTAAAAAACCCCAACAGAGTCCCCTTTTATAGATATTTTTGCACACTTTTACATTTCCCTTTTTTATTTTCTTTTCCATTTATGCACCTCAAAAATAGAAAAGGGGAAAAAATAAAAGGGGAAAGAAAATATTTTTTTCTAAAAATATTTTAGTCAAGACAGGGCTCCTGAAAAGGTTTTAAGTTGGAAAAAAAATTTTGATTTGGAAGGGGAAAGGGAAAACACTGGTTTAGTAATGAGTTTTGGGGGTGATGGAACAAACTCCCGAGTACCCAGGAAAAATTTTTGTATAAGCATATGTTGGCCATTCCGCTCTACTAAATATATGTTTTTCATGTTCAGGCAGGTAAGATTGAAAGGTTTTGGGAGC
>WNWK01040583.1:0-16899 GCA_009830355.1 Cherax destructor
ACCATCCATCACAGCAGCACAGTGTGTCACCATCCATCACAGCACCACAGTGTGTCACCATCCATCACAGCACCACAGTGTGTCACCATCCATCACAGCACCACAGTGTGTCACCATCCATCACAGCAGCACAGTGTGACACCATCCATCACAGCAGCACAGTGTGTCACCATCCATCACAGCAGCACAGTGTGTCACCATCCATCACAGCACCACAGTGTGTCACCATCCATCACAGCACCACAGTTGTCACCATCCATCCACAGCACCACAGTGTGTCACCATCCATCACAGCACCACAGTGTGTCACCATCCATCACAGCAGCACAGTGTGTCACCATCCATCACAGCACCACAGTGTGTCACCATCCATCACAGCACCACAGTGTGTCACCATCCATCACAGCAGCACAGTGTGCACCATCCATCACAGCAGCACATGTGTCACCATCCATCACAGCAGCACAGTGTGTCACCATCCATCACAGCAGCACAGTGTGTCACCATCCATCACAGCACACAGTGTGTCACCATCATACAGACACAGTGTGTCACCATCCATCACAGCACCACAGTGTGTCACCATCCATCACAGCACACAGTGTGTCACCATCCATCACAGCACCACAGTGTGTCACCATCCATCACAGCATCACAGTGTGCACCATCCATCACAGCACCACAGTGTGTCACCATCCATCACAGCAGCCACAGTGTGTCACCATCCATCACAGCAGCACAGTGTGTCACCATCCATCACAGCACCACAGTGTGTCACCATCCATCACAGCAGCACAGTGTGTCACCATCCATCACAGCACAGTGTGCAGTCCATCACAGCACACAGTGTGTCACCATCCATACAGCCACAGTGTGTCACCATCCATCCACACCACAGTGTGCACCATCCATACAGACACAGTGTGTCACCATCCATCACAGCACCACAGTGTGTCACCATCCACCACAGCACCACAGTGTGTCACCATCCATCACAGCACCACAGTGTGTCACCATCCATCACAGCACCACAGTGTGCCACCGTCCATCACAGCACCACAGTGTGTCACCATCCATCACAGCACCACAGTGTGTCACCATCCATCACAGCACCACAGTGTGTCACCATCCATCACAGCACCACAGTGTGTCACCATCCATCACAGGACCACAGTGTGTCACCATCCATCACAGCACCACAGTGTGTCACCATCCACCACAGGACCACAGTGTGTCACCATCCATCACAGCACCACAGTGTGTCACCATCCACCACAGGACCACAGTGTGCCACCATCCATCACAGCACCACAGTGTGCCACCGTCCATCACAGCACCACGGTGCTTGGTACATTAAAAGTGGCAAAATAACACCTCCACTCTCCTCTAATAACATCAACATTCTTCTAAGTAGGATACTTAGAAGAAGCCGAACGGAAGAGGCTTTCTAAAGTTATCACACGGAAGCCAATGTCGGAAATGGTTTATATAAAATTAAGCAGAGTGTGCATGTTCTTACTTGTTTCACGAACCATCATCTATTACGAATCACGAAACAATAATACCACGATGGAAAACAACTCACGGAACGGTTGGGACTTGAGCCTATGGAAAGTGAGTCTTGAAAAATCACAGGCCAGTGCGTTAACCCCAGCTGACTAATAATATCTTATTAAAGCCAGCTGGCCCAGTTGTTAACGCACTGGACTGTGAGTTTTAAGACTAACTTGCCGTGGGTTCAAGCTTTGTCTGTTCCCTGAGTCATCATCTAGTAAATAGTTCACCAGGGTTGAAAGTTTCAAGGTGATCGGATAAGGCGTTCTCAAGTTATGTCTGACCGGGTAAGGCTGGTATTGGTAGTAGTAGTGGTAGAGGTAAGGCTGGTAGTGGTAGTAGTAGTGGTAGAGGTAAGGCTGGTAGTGGTAGTAGTAGTGGTAGAGGTAAGGCTGGCTAGTAGTAGTAGTGGTGGTAGAGGTAAGGCTGGTAGTGGTAGTGGTAGAGGCTGGTAGTGGTAGTAGTAGAGGTAAGGCTGGTAGTGGTAGTATTAGTGGTAGAGGTAAGCCTGGTAGTGGTAGTAGTAGTGGTAGAGGTAAGGTTGGCTAGTAGTAGTAGTGGTGGTAGAGGTAAGGCTGGTAGTGGTAGTAGTAGTGGTAAAGGCTGGTAGTGGTAGTAGTAGAAGTAAGGCTGGTAGTAGTAGAGGTAAGGCTGGTAGTAGTAGTATTAGTGGTAGAGGTAAGGCTGGTAGTGGTAGTAGTAGTGGTAGAGGTAAGGCTGGTAGTGGTAGTAGTAGTGGTAGAGGTAAGGCTGGTAGTAGTAGTAGTCGTAGTAGTAGTAGTAGTGGTAGAGGTAAGGCTGGTAGTAGCAGTGTTAGTGTAGGTTGGGTAGTTGTAGTAGTAGTGGTAGAGGTAAGGCTGGAAGTTGCAGTAGTAGTGGTAGAGGTAAGGCTGGTAGTGGTAGTATGTAGTAGTAGAGGTAAGGCTGGTAGTGGTAGTAGTAGTGGTAGAGGTAAGGCTGGTAGTGGTAGAGTAGTGGTAGATGGTAAGTGGTAGTGGTAGTAGGTAGGTGGTAGTGTAGAGGTAAGGCTGGTAGTGGTAGTAGTAGTGGTAGAGTAAGGCTGGTAGTGGTAGTAGTAGTGTGGTAGAGGTAAGGCTGGTAGTGGTAGTAGTAGTGGTAGAGGTAAGGCTGGTAGTGTAGTAGTAGTGGTAGAGGTAAGGCTGGTAGTGGTAGTAGTAGTGGTAGAGTAAGGCTGTGTAGTGGACGTCACTGATGATGGAAAATAATAATAATAAGCATGAGGGATATTAAGTAAGATGGGTATTGAATACTTAAATGTAAATAAATAAAGATGATAGTTGTGGTTCGTGTACTGTGGTGAACGGTAGTAGTAGAGTGAAGATGTTGGAGAAATGATCTGGCCTCAGGTTGTGTTAAGACTGGATGATGGTAAGTCGATGGTATGTATCTGGACCAGAGTTTGGAGTACCAATATGAAGTAGCCTGGTAGTGTGCTTACTGATCGGAAGAGTGAAGGTGAAGTGACTGTCACTCCAAGACACCTGGTAAGAGTAACTGAGCAGTGGTAAAGTAACTACGAGACCGGAACAAGGAGTTTAGAGCTAGTGGAAGTGCTAAGGCTGTACTCATTAAAGTACTGGCTAGACTGAAGCTGTAACTGTTAACTATTGTCGACTCAAGGCTGGTATGTGTAGTAGTAGTGGTAGAGGTAATGCTGGTAGTGGTAGTAGTAGTGGTAGAGGTAGGCTGGTAGTGGTAGTGTTCAAGATAAATGTCATTTCTTCATCAACTAGTGGTATAAGCTATGCTGTCATCCATGTACAGTATAATAGAAAGTAATCCTTGTCAATGTAGTATCCAATTGTGTTTGAGTTTAAGTTCTTATTTAAATCGTTCAGTAGTAGTAGTGGTAGAGGTAAGGCTGGTAGTGTAGTAGTAGTGGTAGAGGTAAGGCTGGTAGTGTAGTAGTAGTGGTAGATGTAAGGCTGGTAGTGTATAGTAGTGGTAGAGGTAAGGCTTAGGTTATAGTGGTAGAGGTAAGGCTGGTAGTGTAGTAGTAGTGGTAGAGGTAAGGCTGGTAGTGTTATTAGTAGTGGTAGAGGTAAGGCTGGTAGTGTTAGTAGTAGTGGTAGAGGTAAGGCTGGTTGTGGCTTAATTAATGTGTTTTGGGATTTTTTCTTTTCAGAAGAGTTTGCTACTGACTTGTGACAACCATCCAGCCGTGATGTTAGCCTGAGACAACAGTGCTACAACAGCTGTTGTTCTGTAAGGTTATTCCTGCACACATGCTCTGTGAGTGAATGTGATTTCGCCAAAGTCTCCCCTTCACTTCTTGATTGCTACTGAAATTCATAATGGATGTTACACCTAGGAAGTGTGCATGTATTGCAGCTCTTAGAAAACATACTGATTTGAGTATTAGATAGATCGACGAAAATTTGAGCCTAGCATAGACAACTGTTGGTCGGATTCTGAAGAGAGCTGACGACATTGTTGATTGTGGAGCACTGCGTCTAGGAAGATGTGGACGAAAAAGCTAGAAAACACCTCACGATGACAAGGTTATCATAAGAAATAGTGTGAAGGATCCCAAGCAAAACCAACGAAGACCTATAGAGAGATTTCGCATCATCTGGCGTAATTGTTGATTCTTCAACTGTTCGACGAAGGCTCCTTGAAGTTGGCAGACCTGGCAAAAAGCCGGTAAATAAACAATTATTGACTACTGCTATAAAGAAAAACGGCTGCGGTGGGCACTCGATCATAAGGGATGGACGACAGATGAATGGAGAAAAGTTATATTTTCAGATGAGGCGCATTTTGAAGTACATGGGTACGGATCAGTGGTAGTGAGACAGAGCAAAGGCGAACATTTTTGGAATGGACACATTCAACATACGTCAAAACACCCACCTAAATGGATGTTTTGGGGTAGATTTACTACTATGGGCCCTGGACGGCTTGTTATTGTTGAGGGAACGATGAACAGTGACAAATACAAGACAATCCTGGCAACTCATTTGCTTCCCACTGTGAATAGAGATTTTCATGATGGAGAAGGCATTTTCCAGCAGGATGTTGCTATATGCCACACTTCCATAAAAATGCTGACATTCTTCGAAGAGAGTGGGCTAAGCATTCTAAACTGACTGAAACCTCCTGGCCTCAACGAATGAGATCTATGGACAATAACCAAACACAGGATGCAAACAGGACTGTTTAATGTGGAAGCTAATTGTACTGTATACTTGATGCCACGACGAAGAACTTGCCAAAATGTGTTCAACATTGGTCGATTCTTTGGCAATGCGTGTAGCAATGCTTATAAAAGCAAAGGATAGTCATATCTCTTATTAAATCAGTTGTCTCTCATATCATTAGAGTATATTTTTCAAATAAACATTAATTTTCAAAATAAATGTCTTATTTGTCACTGTCCCAGTTACATGCACACTACTGTAAGTCCCTTGTAACAGTTAATGGAAGTGAATTTTGTAATGAGATCCTTGAGAAGTTGTGCACTTTGTACACGATCAATAAGTCCTCTATCGTCCCTCACAATCCTGCCAGTAATGGCTTAGCTGAAAGCACAAACAAGAAAGTACTCTATGCTTTGTGAGCAACGACTAATCCTAACAGCGAATCATGTGCAATTAGTTCAGCATAATGACGATGACTACATAATGACTCAAACTCGTATAGCACAAGGTAATTTTTAGGATAATCAAATATATACTTCTAAAGTCAACAGCAGAATTCACGAAATTCACGAATGCTCGAGAAAAGACGATCAAAATTAAAGTCGGCTTGAGAGTCATGTTATCTAATTTCAATAGGACATCTGCAGTGCCAAAGCTAGACCAAAAGTTTGGTGGTCCTTATCTAACTGTTGAACATATAAGTGGTAATAAGTACAAGGTTAGAGAAATAAGCAGTGGTCAGTTACATATGGACCATATGAAGTCAGTTTGTTATGGTGATGACACTTCTGGCTTGAGCTAGTGCTTGACCATCCTTCTGAACCTGAACCTTCTGCCTCTAACCACCAGAATGACACACCTACTGACACACCTACTGACTGTTGCTACTTTATGTGGTTACGACAAGTGATGAGGACACCCTTGGTGTCAGCCACCATCACTAATTTAAATTCCTCCTATAGAGAAAATGAACACTCTGCGTATGTAAATCTTTAGTTTTGCTATACTTTGTTCATCGAGTTTTCTTATGTGTCATTTTCCAGATGCTGTGAACTGTGTGTCACCTCACATTATTGTGCCATACTGTGTGTCACCTCACATTATTGTGCCATACTGTGTGTCACCTCACATTATTGTGCCATACTGTGTGTCACCTCACATTATTGTGCCATACTGTTAATACTCACATTAAAAAATGTTTATGTGTTCATGTAACTGCCTGGAAGGTATTCCGGGGATCAACTCCCCCGCGGCCTGGTCCATTACCAGGCCTCCCGGTGGATCAGGGCTGATCAACAAGGCTGTTACTGCTGGCCACACGTAGTCCAACATACGAACCACAGCCCGGCTGATCCGGCACCGACTTTAGGTATCTGTCCAGCTCCCTCTTGAAGACAACCAGGGGTCTATTGGTAATTCCCTTTATGGCTGGTGGGAGGCTGTTGAACAGTCTTGGGCCCCGGACACTTATTATGTTTTCTCTTAGTGTACTAATGGCGCCCCTACTTTTCACTAGGGGTATGTTGCATCGCCTGCCAAGTCTTTTGATTTCGTAGGGAGTGTTTCTGTGTTCAGATTAGGGACCAGTCCCTCCAGGAGCTTCCAGGTGTAGATTATGATGTATCTCTCTCGCCTGCGCTCCAGTGAGTACAAGTCAAGTGCTTCCAAGCGTTCCCAGTAGTTAAAGTGTTTGATGGAAGTAATATGTGCAGTAAAGGTTCTCTGTACATTCTCTAGATCTGCAATTTCACCTCCCTTGAATGGAGATGTTAATGCACAACAGTATTCCAGCCTATAGAGAACAAGTGATTTAAAAAGGATCATCATTGGCTTAGCATCTCTTGTCTTGAATGTTCTCATTATCCATCCTATCAGTTTCCTCGCAGATGTGATAGTGGCATTGTTGTGATCCTTGAAGGTGAGATCCTCAGACATTACCACTCCCAGGTCCTTCACATTACTTTTCCGCTCTATTGTGTGATTAGAGTTTGTAATATACTCAGTTCTAACTATTATTTCCTCCAGTTTTCCATAACGGAGTAGTTGGAATTTGTCTTCATTGAACATCATATTTTTCTCCGCTGCCCATTGGAAAACTTGGTTTATATCTTCTTGGAGATTTGCCGTGTCCTCAATGGATGACACTCTCAAAGGATGATACGGTGCTATGGTTTACATCTCTGCCTATGTCTGATATGACGATGAGGAACAGGATGGGCGCGAGTACTGTGCCTTGTGGAACAGAGCTCTTCACTATGGCAGTTTCCGATTTAACTCTGTTTACCACTACTCTTTGTGTTCGATTTGTTAGAAAGTTGAAGATCCATCTGCCTACTTTGCCAGTTATCGCTTTAGCACGCATTTTGTGTGCTATTACACCATGATCGCACTTGTCAAAGGCTTTTGCCAAATCTGTGTATACTACATCTGCATTTCGTTTGTTTTCAAATGCATCCAATACCATATCATAGTGGTCCAATAGTTGTGAGAGGAAGGAGCGACCTGCTCTGAACCCATGTTGCCCTGGATTGTGCAATTGTTGGGAGTCCAAGAGGGGTTTCTTGCAGTACTTAATGAACACAGAGTTCCACGAGTCTGGGCCTGAGGCTGAGTGCATGGGCATGTTGTCAATGCCTTTCTCAAAGTCTAGTGGAGTTAGAGTTATGTCAGAAATTTGGCATACATTGACAGGGTTTTGAGGCTCATTTATGAAAAAAATTATTTGGATTGTCTATCTTTAGACTGATTAGTGGCTCGCTGAACACAGAGTCATGTTGAGATTTCAGTATCTCACTTATTTCTTTGTTGTCATCTGTGTAGGATCCGTCTTGTCTGAGCAGGGGCCCAATACTAGATGTGGTTTTTGCTTGTTTTTGGCTTATGGAAAGAAATATTTCGAAATTCTTTCAATTTCACTAATCGCTTTTAGCTCCTCTTGTCTCTCTTGCATCCTGTATGAGTCCTTTAACTTAAGCTCAATATTTTCCACTTCCCTGGTTAGCGCTTCCTTCCATGTTTCAGATAATCTAACATTCTTGAGGAGCTCAGTGATTCTTCGCCTTCTCCTATAGAGGGAGTGTCTCTCTCTCTCCAGTATACTTTTCTCTTCTTTTTTCTTAGGGGAATATGCCTTGAACATTCTTCAGCTGCCAGAAAGTTGATCTTTTCAAAGCACTGGTTTGGGTCCATGTAGTTTAAGATATCTTCCCAACATGTTTCATTTAAGACATAGTTTACCTGGTCCCAGTTGATGTTCTTGTTGTTAAAGTTGAATTTGGTAAAGGTACCTTCATAGCTGTATGCATTTTACTGATCAGGACTCCTGTGCATGTAAGTCTGGACTTCGATTAGACTGTGATCGGAATTAGTCGTTTTTTATATAGTTATGTTTCTTACCAGGTCCTCATTATTTGTGAAAATAAGGTCAAATGTGTTCTCCAGTCTTGTTGGCTCCACTATCTGCTGACTTAGGGTGTGTTTATTGCAGTAATTCAGCAGCTCATATGTGTGTGACTTTTCATCTAAGCTGCCTCCAGGGATTATTTCTGCTACAACATTATTTGCTACATTCTTCCATTTTGTATGTCTAAGATTGAAGTCACCAAGCAGCAAGATGTTTGGGGATGGGGATGGAAGGTTTTCCAGACAGGAGTCAATTTTCGATAGCTGTTGTTGCATCTGGTGGCTTATATACAAGTATAATGACTAAGTTTTGGTTCTCGATTTTTATTGTCAGAACTTCAACTACATCATTTGTGGTGTTCAGTATCTCTGTGCAAATGAGCGACTCTTTGACTCTTTGCCTGTTCTTTCTGTCGCATCTGAAAAGGTTGTATCCAGGTATCCATATTTCACTGTCAAAGTAATCTTTTGCATGGGTCTCTTTGAAGGCTGTAGACCTTGCATTTGACTCCCTAGAAGTCCACTGATGAAAGGTATTTTGTTTGTGTTAGTGAATGGCTCAAGGCCTTGTATATTCATGTAAATGAAATTGTTTACACATTAAGAGTTGCTCTGCCTGACTGTGTCATATTACATAACCAAGTGTCGTATTACATGACTGTGTGTCATATTACATGACTGTGTATCATATTCCATGACTGTGTGTCATATTACATGACCGTGTGTCATATTACATGACTGTGTCATATTAATTTTTGTCGCAAATTGATTAAACTGGTTTTTTTAATTAATCGTTCCTTTTCACTCTGTAATTTAAATTAAAATTCACCGATACCATCCTACTCCCTGATGATTAAAATAAAGAAAAAGATTTAATCTGGAGCTATAACAAGAGGTTTGTGAGGTTAGCTGGAACATCTCAATCAACCTAGCGCATAGACAGAATGCCCATGTATGGCAGACACAGGGTGGGGGACAGCATGCCCATGTATGGCAGACACAGGGTGGGGGACAGCATGCCCATGTATGGCAGACAAAGGGTGGAGCACAGCATGCCCATGTATGGCAGACACAGGGTGGGGGACAGCATGCCCATGTATGGCAGACACAGGGTGGGGGACAGATCAGTGAGATCCTTCAGGTATTAAAACATTGTCTCAGCTCTCCAGACTGAAGTAAAGGATTGAATGTAGATAAATGGTTTAGAGAACCGACAGGTTGATAAATTAGAGACATTAATGAGGAAACGTTTCTTCACACAGTGGCTTCATCAGTCCATACTAAAGTGGATGGTGAAGGACAAGAGGAGTTTGAGGTAATCAGTCTTTTTAAGATTGATGGACTGATAATATCGATTCCAGGCTGAGGGACTGATTGCCTCAAACTCCTCCTGTTCTTCACGATTCTGATGAAGCCACTGTGTAGCGAAATGTTTCCTCATTAAAGATACCCAACCGTCTAATTTATTAAGTTTACTTTAAGAACACATCTTAAAGTTGAAACAGATGTTGTATAATAATCATATATCAGTTGTGATCTTTATTATAAATTGAAATTATCATTAATATTATTTAACTATTTGCGACCACTGTTATCTCTGAGTTACCAGACCCTGCCACGTGGAGGCCAGTGGTTCGTCTTTAAGGTCCACCCATCCATTTACTGTGTTTTCGATGCTTTCTCTAAGTTCATGTGTCCAGGAGTCCATCTGTGTCCCCTCAGATATTCTCCCTTCCCCACTTCCCCAAGGTCTGCCTTATCAACCAGTATCCTCGTCTTTCCCAGGTCCATGTGTCCAGGAGTCCATCTGTCCGCCTCAGATATTCTCCCTTCCCCACTTCCTCAAGGTATCCTCGCCTTTCCCAGGTCCATGTGTCCAGGAGTCCATCTGTGTCCCCTCAGATATTCTCCCTTCCTCACTTCCCCAAGGTCTGCCTCAACAACCAGTATTCCCGTCTGTCCCAGGTCCATGTGTCCAGGAGTCCATCTGTCCGCCTTCAGATATTCTCCCTTTCCCATTTCCCCAAGGTATCCTCGCCTTCCCCAGGTCCATGTGTCCAGGAATTTATCCGTGGGCCCCCGGATGTCTCCCCTTCCTCACTTCCCTTAGGTTATCTTCCAGTCTCAGCCTTCCCCAGGTTATGTGTCCCGAAGTCAGCTCAGCCACCCCCAGTGATCTAGCTGGATGAGAACGAGGCCTTGTCTAGCTGGTCTACGGTAGAGACTGTCCAGGTGGGTGGAATTACTGGAGGTGACACACAGAAAACTGCGTCCAGTAATTACACCCACCAAGACAGCCACGACCGTACACCAGCTAGACGCAGCCAAGCTACCGTCCAGTTCCCCCACCAAGGTGAGGCCACTCAATGAATATCTGGGAGTTCTATTTATATTATACAATTTATGTACATTAAATGTAGTTTTTTGTACTTAATCAGCAGTTTAAGTATGTTTTTAAATGTTTTATTGTGTGTTTGTGAGTGTTCGTGTGTTAATCTGTTTGTCCACCTCAACGAGAACTGTAATAAATGTTGAACTCTATATTATTATTTGGTTATTTCTCTGTTGTATAATAATTTGTATAATAATTTGTGTAACTAAATAAACTTACACACACTTATTTTCACACTCATTTGCTTATTTTCGCAAAAGGAAACCTGCTGATTCATCATCATTCATAAACACAAAGGAACGCTTTCGCCCAGACACACACGTATGTATGTATGAAACACACTTATAGTCTCTTACACTAGAATGAATATTATCACAAACACACACACACACACACACACACACACACACACACACACACACACACACACACAATATATAAATGTTATGGGATAAAAATTAAAACTAGAAGCCGTTGATATTTGATCCATTAACAAAAAGATTTTAGGTTTTGGCTGGTGGACTCTGGTCAGTACGTCTTTGTCTTACTAACATTCAACATTATGCTGTCATGTATTGTGATGTTTGAATGTTAGCGAATATTATAAAAATAATGTTGTGTTGTAATTTACTGCGATGTTTAAATGTTAGTATGTATTATACCTTGAATGTTGTGGCACAAAATGTTATTTGTTTTTTCTTAATGTTAATAATATAAATAATACTCAACGTGAATGTTTATGTGGCATTTACGTCGTAACTGAACATTGTGCTGCGCACACCAATTAAAAATAGAAAACTTCGAAATACGAATAACTGCTGACATAATCAGTTTTTAATTTGGTAAAACATTCTTAAAAGTTATGGTGATTCATCATAAAATCGTAGAGAAACTTAAGTCTTACGTAGCAGGAGAAGAGGTGAAAAAAGTAACAAAAAACAGGATAAACTGGTATAGGAAACAAGGCTGTCCTGGAATTGGAAATAAAGACGACCTGATATGGGGAAATATGGATGACCTGGAATTGAAAATAATGACGACCTTGTATGGGATGTAAGGTTGACCTAGTATTGGAAATATTTATGATCTTGTATGGGAAATAAGGATGCAATTCACCATCAAACATCCAGTACCTCAACTCGTCGGCCATCCATCATCCCAACTCACTATCAACCATCCATAACTGCAACTCACCATCAACCATAAGTAACCACAAATCACCATCAATGGGGTTTTATTCCAGATCAAAATGCTCAGTACATGTTCTATTTCTGATCACCATATTCATTAAATGTTCTGACCCATATCATCGTGTTCAGTACATGTTCTTCATCAGATCTACATGGTATGTGAATATAAAGTCAAGAAAATTTTCTAACTAGCTTGAATTTCTTAAGAAAAACTTATCTTGAATTAGTTAGTTGCTGGCTTACGAAAATCTTGTCTTAAATCTCATAACTAACTTGTATGGTTACTAATAGATCCTTCATAACTTCCTTGTATGGTTACTCATAGGTCCTTCATAACTTCCTTATATGGTTGCTCATGGGTCCTTCAAAACTTCCTTGCATAGTTACTCATAGGTCCTTCATAACTTGTATGGTTACTCATAGGTCCTTCATAACTTGTATGGTTACTCATAGGTCCTTCATAACTTGTATGGTTACTCATAGTTCCTTCATAACTTCTATGGTTACTCATAGGTCCTTCATAACTTCCTTGTATTGTTACTCATAGGTCCTTCATAACTTGTATGGTTACTCATAGATCCTTCATAACTTGTATGGTTACTTACAGGTCCTTCATAACTTCCTTGTATGGTTACTTATAGGTCCCTCATAACTTCCTTGTATGGTTACTCATAGGTCCTTCACATTTTTCTTGCACTATCGAGTGGTTTTTGTTTTTATGTTCAGAAAAGTCTACATTTCATAACTGTTCCTCAAGCAGTGTAGCTGAAAAAATACATTGGATGACAATCATAGTGTTATCTTAGGTGCAGTTCCTCTAGTCAAACTGTGGTCACCTTGATGTTGTTTTCTAAGACAAATGTGACTTACAGGGAAAGGATTCTAACCTGCTTCACAATGTCAAGTGGAAAGGAAACACTAGAAAAATTAACAATGATTATAAACACAGAGGAAAGCACAGGTATGTGAACACTGAGTGTAGATGCTAGAAGTATGTTACATTTTATTCAGCATATGTCACACTCCCCTATAGGCTGCCTCCCAACCAGCGAACCAGGTGCTAAGTATTTAATGATCAACAGGGGCCCTGTCGTTATATCAATATCTCCGTTCACTGGCCAATCACAAATAAGCCCATCAAAGATGTGAAGCAGTGTGATTCATATGTGACATGTGAATTGACAGACTTATCTGTGGCTGCTGGTCGTACATGGTGCATTCTCTGGCTCTTGCCTTTTGCCTCTTTGTTCACCGTGTTGTACACTTGTTATTATATCACTGTACTTACTGTACATAGTGTAAATAATTGTAAATACCAGCTTGTTTATATTTGGTGAAGGAAAATACAAGTCATATACTGTTATTGAGTTCTGATTGCTCCACTTTGATTCAATTAGGACCAGACAAGCAGGAAATACTACACCTGTGTTTGTGATACTGAGTTTTCAGAGTTTATTAGATTTCTTTAATAGAATGAGCCCATTCGGACAGAAAAAAAACCAATATTCAACATTAACCAGCCATAATTTCAGCTATCAACTATCCATGTTTTCTTGATTTTTGTTAATTGTTATACGAGATGTGGTGGTACAAATAATTGTTTATGTTAATTAACGGGGAAGATTATTATGAAGTGTGTTGACAAGTAAATGAGTAAGGGTTATAAAACACCCAATGAATAGGAGGGAATCAGATTCTAAAGAAAGACGAGGAGAGAAACTACAAATCTCTGGATCAAGATCTCTACATCGGGGGAGACACATACTTCAAAGTGACTAAACATAAAGAACTATAGCCAGATTGTGGGAAGGATCACCAGTGTTCGCACTCTCACCAGGTCCACACTACACTCTCACCAGGTCCACACTACACTCTCACCAGGTCCACACTACACTCTCACCAGGTCCACACTACACTCTCACCAGGTCCACACTACACTCTCACCAGGTCCACACTACACTCTCACCAGGTCCACACTACACTCTCACCAGGTCCACACTACACTCTCACCAGGTCCACACTACACTCCACCAGGTCCACAATACACTCTCACCAGGTCCACACTACACTCTCACCAGGTCCACACTACGGAAAACTACTCTCACCACGACACTAAGACTAAACGTGGTGTAATTATAGGCTTTTTCTTGCGCGCACTCAGAATCTGCAGCAGTGAGTTCCTTGAGGAAGAATGCTTCCTTATTGAGCAAGTTTTTTCTAAACTTCATTATCCTCATCACGTCATTAGAGACTGCAGACGACGGGCATTAAACATCTTCGGCCTTGAAGTTGGTGTATTCAGCACCGTAGGTCTGGACCTACGGTGCTGAATACACCAACTTCAAGGCCGAGGGACTGATTACCTCATCTTTTGTATTAAACATCTTCAACACACCCAGAGAAGACACTGCCGAGAAAAGATACATAGTCCTCCCCACCAACTCCATTGCCAAACACGTTTCCAACATTTTTTCCAATGCCTCATTCCGAGTATCCACCTCCACATCCACCACCATCAAGGACATTACCAGTAACAGACAGGACAAGCTTCAATCCACTACAGGGGTATACACAATCCCTTGTAATGACTGCAGCAAATTATACGTCGGCGAAACATCCAGAGACCTCCAAACACGTATTTCAGAACACCAGTACGCAGGCAGATCTGACGACTCAAGGAATGCCTGTGTTCAACACCGAAATTCACACAACCATTTAATCAACTACAGAAAAGCAAGACTCATCGCCAGAGAAGACAACACTCAATACCGAAGAATCCTGGAATCATCACTTATCTGTATATCCAACAACTTCAACCAGAACAACGGCTTCTACAACATAGCTGAACCTATTGCCAAGAAACTTCTTCATCTCTATCCCACATAGAACTCAAGAATGGAACACTGCAAGTCCTTTAAGTTACCAAAGGTTTTAAACTATCACACTACTTTGAAGACTGTCACATGCAGCATTCTCCACATGACTAAATCCTATAAATACTCATGTTTCTTTTATCCAGGTAGATCTGTCTGTGACTTGATAAAGCCCACTGCGTGGGCGAAACGTTGTCAATAAAGGATCACATTATACTGCTTATATGTTTATTTTTCCATTGTGTCGATATTTTATACCATTTATTTCCAGGTCCACACTACACTCTCACCAGGTCCACACTACACTCTCACCAGGTCCACACTACACTCTCACCAGATCCACACTACACTCTCACCAGGTCCACACTACACTCTCACCAGATCCACACTACACTCTCACCAGGTCCACACTACACTCACCAGGTCCACACTACACTCTCACCAGGTCCACACTACACTCTCACCAGGTCCACACTACACTCTCACCAGGTCCACACTACACTCTCACCAGGTCCACACTACACTCTCACCAGGTCTACACTACACTCTCACCAGATCCACACTACACTCTCACCAGGTCCACACTACACTCTCACCAGATCCACACTACACTCTCACCAGGTCCACACTACACTCTCACCAGGTCCACACTACACTCTCACCAGGTCCACACTACACTCTCACCAGGTCCACACTACACTCACCAGGTCCACACTACACCTCACCAGGTCCACACTACACTCTCACCAGGTCCACACTACACTCTCACCAGGTCCACACTACACTCTCACCAGGTCCACACTACACTCTCACCAGGTCCACACTACACTCTCACCAGGTCCACACTACACTCTCACCAGGTCCACACTACAGTCTCACCAGGTCCACACTACACTCTCACCAGGTCCACACTACACTCTCACCATATCCACACTACACTCTCACCAGGTCCACACTACACTCACCAGGTCCACACTACACTCTCACCAGGTCCACACTGCACTGTCACCAGGTCCACACTACACTCTCACCAGGTCCACACTACACTGTCACCAGGTCCACACTACACTCTCACCAGGTCCACACTACACTCTCACTACACTCTCTTCATTCCTACTTCCTCCTGATTAAAATCAAAAGAATAATAATTATGGAGCTGTAAGGAGAAGTTTTGTGAGTTTGATGAAGATCTCGACTCTTTACAATTATAGATCCTCCCTCTTGCTTGATCCTCCCTCTTGCTTGATCCTCCCTCTTGCTCGATCCTCCCTCTTGCTTGATCAATTTGAAATATAATATCTTTCAACCAAATACACTAAAATGAAGGAAGTTTTGTGACATTAACTCCCAGGAGCAGAGGGTTTTATATTAACCCCCAGGAGGAGGATATTCTTCGATATTAACCCCAGGACAAGAGTACTTGATATTAACCCCAGGAGAAGAATATTTTTTGATATTAATCACCAGGAGAAGAATATTTTTCGATATTGACCCCCAAAAAGAAGAATATTCTTCGATAAAAAAACCCAGGAGGAGAGTATTCTTTGAAATTAAAACCCAGGAGGAGAGTATTATTTGATATTAATCCCCAGGAAAAGAGTATTCTTTAATATTAACCCCCAGGAGGAGAACATTCTTTGATATTAACCCCCAGGAGGAGAGTATTTTTTATATTAACCCCCAGGAGGAGAGCATTCTTTGATATTAACCCCCAGGAAAAGAATATTCTTCGATATTAACCCCCAAGAGGAGAGTACTCTTTGATATTAACCCCCAGGAGAAGAATATTCTTCGATATTAACCACCAAGAGGAGAGTACTCTTTGAAGGAGAAGAATATTCTTCGATATTGACCCCATGAGGAGAGTACGTTTTGATATTAACCCCCAGGAGAAGAATATTCTTTGATATTAACCCCAAAGAGAAGAATAATCATCGATAAAAAAACCAGGAGAAGAGTATTCTTTGGAATTAAAACCCCGGAGGTATTCTTTTTTTAAATTTAAACCACAGGAAAAAGTATTCAATATTAACCCCAGGGGAAAACACACACACACACACACACACACACACACAAACAACATACAAAACACACACAAAACACACACACACACACAAACACACACACAAAAAAACACACACAAAACACACACAAAAAACACACATACATAAAAACACACACCAAAAAACACGCACATACACATGACGAGCGGGGGCCCCCGGGGGGAAAATAGGACCCCGTGCTTTTTCTTGGTATATTTAATGACCTGACGGAAGGGATAGACTCCGGGGTTCCTGTTCGCAGATGATGTGAAGTTAATAGGGGAA
>WNWK01040584.1:0-16899 GCA_009830355.1 Cherax destructor
CATTATAATAAGAATCTTTTTTCAACAGCAAAATAATGGGTTATTAAAGGTATAAGAAAATTGGGTTTAAATATTACACTAACTTTTAAACCCCAAACCCCGGATCATTCTAAATTAATTGACCATGTATTTTGTAATCTCGAGAACTTAGTCAGTCGACGTCATTACCACAGGCCTTAGTGATCATCTCGTCTTTTTTACTGCACCAAAAAAATCATTAGAAAGGGATAAGCCACACAGGACAATAAAAATGAGATCAAATAGAAATTACAGAAAAGAAATACAGTAAATAGGCTACACAACTGTGTTTGGGACGGGATAACAAGTTGCACAGAAGTAAATAATGCCGGGGAAAAAATTAAAAAACAATGTTCACTGCCACCCTGATAAAACACCAGTTAAAAGGTTAGGATTAAACGGAGAACTAAACCCTGGATGACTTTTGAGATATTAGATAATATGAAATTCAGAGACCAGTTCAAAAGATTTAAGGAAAAACAGACAGGATTTTCCCCACAAATAAATTTCCCAAAGGGTGAGGAACAGAGGAGAAGGGTTTACAAAGGGCAAAGGCAAGGTACTATTGCTCAAAATCGAAAAATCAAGAAAACCCCAGAGAGCCTAAACAACAAAAACAGGGGGGATAGCCAAAACCCATAGATGTAAATAGTACAGTGGACCCCCGGTTTTGTCATTTTTTCATTCAGAATCTGAAATGCCATTCCCAAACAAATTTATTCCCATAAGGAATAATGAAAGTAGACTAGCCCTTTTTAGAAAAATACACTTACAAAACATTTAAAAATACTTACATAAAAGGGCGAATTTGGAGCAGGACGAACATCGGAGGTCCACTGTACTAAATATCGATAATGGGGTATCCACAAAACTAAATGGCAAATTGTTATAATTCCTACACACATCTGTTGCATCAACACTAAAGAAAACAAGGGCATCAAATACCTATAACACAGATCTGATCCCCCTTTATACCAAAAAAGGGGAACCTCAAACAGTTGCCAACTAGTAAGTGTATCTCATGACTTGTACATTAAACCCAACTAAGAGCACCAGCCCAGATAAAACCCGGTTAAGTTCTAAAAGATGGTGCCTCAATTGCCAGTTCCTATTCTAAATAATAAATTTGTCCATCCCCCTAATCCATACTGGGGGGGTTCAAGGAGGCCAGAGTTACCCCTATTTACAAAAAAAATAGGTTTGATGTGAAAACATAGGCCTGTTAGTATACTAAATGTGATACCCAAAAATTCTAGAGAGGGCGGTGTACTGTCAAGTAGTTCAGTAGCTCGAATGCTAGCACACTCAGCTCACACACTGAGGTCGGGAGTTCAATTTTGGTATTTGGGAAAATTAGGATGTCCCAAAGACACCTGCGTCCCTGTTCACCCATCAGTATAAAATGGGTGCTTGGGTGTTAGTCGACTGGGTGGCATCCTGGGGCAAAACTGACCAAATTTTCCCGAAATTCAACAAAAGCAGCTTTCTAAGTAGAAAGTATGTCATTGATGTCAGCTGGCCTGATACCTTGTACATGTACTTTTAGAAATAAAGATATTATTTTATTAATAACAACATTCTCCATGTTACCCAAACAGGCTTTAAGATATCTTACCAACCAACACCTCCTTAATTAATCTGATGGATTACAAGAACTGAAATGTCGATAGGGAACCTCACAGGAATGGGAACCTTAGACTTGCAAAAACCCCGATACTGTCAACCACAATATATTATGTAAAAAATTGAAGCTATCGGGTAGGTTCCGTAGACTTGTTTGCCCCACCTTAGCAAAGGAAAAAAATTGTCAAAATCAACAAAACAGAATCAGGACTCCTGCCGATAGCATTGGGTTTCCCCCCGGTAGTATTCTTTTTTTTTTTATTCTTATGTTAGGAAAAGACATCCCATCAGTGTCAATGCAAACAACTACCATATGCAGATGACAGGGCCCGTTAGTGCCCGGTAAAACTCCACAAAAAATAGCAAGTAATAACACTAGAACTTGAGAATGGCAAATGGGAAAACAGAAGCCATACTCTTTTGGCATGAAACATAAACTGAGTAGGATAAATAATTTTTAAAGTTTGGGGAATAACCCATCACTTCAGTTTCCCCACTGAAATATCTGGGAATCCCCTTTTTACCCAAGCATGTCAGGAGAATTTATGAGAACAGTGTAGTAAAGAAAGCGAATGCCAGACTGAAGTTGCTCACAGACAAGCACAGTGTCCACCTACTGAGGGTGCAGGACCTATGAAGCACTTATACGTGTCAAAGGACTACGCTTGCTCTTCATGGTATTTTGCCTTGACAAAAACTGAAAGATAAGCTGCAAATCACCCAGAACAAAATGGTGAATTCATCCTGGACCTGGGTCAAAAGAGAGCATGTAGGTAGGATGAATTACAACAATTGGATATGCTGAATATTGAGGCAGAGTAAAACAACAACTTAAATTAAATCAAGTTTATAAAATTAACACAAACAGTGTCAGAATATCTTGCTGCCAATTTTGTCCAAGGCTGAGAACCAAAGCAGTCATGTGCTAGGGGGAGAGAGCACAGCTTTGCTTAGTACCACAGTCAGTGGCCAGGCTTCAAACACCTTTTATTGTACAGCAGTAAGAATCAGAACAGACTGCCTGCACATGTCAAAGCTAGTCATAGCATGAGCCAGTTCGAAGAGAACCAAAAGGTACCTAATGAATGTAGCGACAGAAAGGGAGGAGAATGATTTTATTTTTAGTAACACACATGTATATGTAAATAACTCTTTACCTTATTCTAGTGTATACATATATCCTTTATAATATAATAACATATATATCCTACAATGTAAATATTGAGTATAAAAGTTTCAATGGAAAATAAGTCACTCTGTCTGACTTTTTGGGTTATCCTGATTCCTACACATATGCTGCTATGTATGATAATGCATGTAAATGTATTTGTGTATACCTGAATAAACTTACTTACTTCATAGTTCAAACGTATATATACGTTAGTACTGCTACTGCCCCAAACGTATATTTACGTTTATTTCTGTATAAGTTTGGCACAATTGGCTGAGATGCCTGGTCAGCATAGAATGGGTCTTAACACTTTCGATGTGTGCACCATATTAAAAAATCTGGGACCACTTAGTACCACGCTGGGAGCACCAATGAGTCAAATTAGCGCCAGCAGAGCAAACACTACGGCAAACACCAAGGTTCACTGATGTCATGTCATATTAACACTTCCCTTCAAAGTGTAAAGTGATGTCAGCAGGCTGGCAGGCCAGCTGGCTGCCTGCTGCACCTGCCTGGCCACCTGGCTGGCAAGCAGCTGGTGGCCACCTGGCTGGCAGCAGCTGGCTGATCAGCTGGGTACCTGATTGGCTGTCTATCTCTGTCTGTCTGTCTGTAAATATCTGTCTCTGTCTCTATCTCACAGGAACACATACGTAAATACAATTATACATAGAGTAAATTACCTAGGATAACTAAAAAAAATCAAGACAAAGTGATATAATGCACTTGTGATCTGCGTAATACCAGTTGGTTTATGAGCTACTCTCTGAGACAAGCAGACAGAAAGACAGACACACAGACAGCCAGAAAGACAGACACACAGACAGACAGAAAGACAGACACACAGACAGACAGAAAGACAGACACACACAGGCTGGCAGGCCAGCTGGCTGCCTGCCTGCCTGCCTGGCCACCTGGCTGGCAGGCAGCTGGTTGGCCACCTGGCTGGCCAGCAGCTGGCTGGTCAGCTGGGTACCTGATTGGCTGTCTATCTCTGTCTGTCTGTCTATATCTATCTGTCTGTCTCTATCTCACAGGAACACATACGTAAATACAATTATACATTAGTGTAAATTACCTAGGATAACTAAAAAAATCAAGACAAAGTGATATAATGTGCTTGTGATCTGTGTAATACCAGTTGGTTCATGAGCTACTCTCTGAGACAAGCAGACAGAAAGGAGACGGCACACAGGCAGACAGAAAGACAGACAGACAGGTTTGCATAACAAATAAAGAGAAGCAGTGTAAGCTCCGTCAAATGTCATCCCTGTAATTACTGGACTGATAAGAAGCGATAAGACTACCCTCACCTCATCAAATGTCACCAGTCATCATTAGTGGAGATCAGATGAGATAAGGCAGCGACACAAATCTTACATAATGCTTCAAGGGAACTTTATTATTATTATTATTATTATTATCATTATTATGAACTATCATTATTATTATTATTATTATTATTATCATTATTATGAACTATCATTATTATTATTATTATTATTATTATTCACTATCATTATTATTATTATTATCATTATTATTCACTATCATTATTATTACATATTATTATTTTTATGCACTATCATTATTATTATTTGAGTACAATTTCAGTACCTAATATTACTGTCAGAACAAAGATTGGCTATGAAATCACAAGAACTACTATAAATTGTAATTATCAGAACATAAAATTATATACAAATAATTAAAAAGAGGAAAAAAAGGTATATCGGCAACAATTCTGCAAGCCGCAGGACTCCTGTTGCTGTCAGGTGAGCATCCAGTGCCAACTTCTCTGCCTCATATCTCGGTAAATACTGACCCTAAATTTTTTTTTTATCCTATAACACTTAAAAAAATGTGCTCTTTATTTCTATAACAAAAAAAAAAAAAAATTTCAAAATATTCGGGGCACTGGGCGTGCGAATGTATATATACGTTTGGACCGTTTAAAGGTTAAATAAGTCTGTAAATAAGGACATACCACAAGCATTGTTCTACTCCTGTAACTACAAAATGAGTAATGTATATACAGTGGACCCTCGGTTAACGAATACCCGGAATCGTGCAATTATGTAAGTATAATTTTGTAAGTTCTTGTGGAAGTGTATTTTTGGGGGTCTGAAATAGACTAACCTCGTGAAATTTTTCCTTAAGGGAGTAAATTCGTTCGGTAATGGCACTTGAGCAGACTTCAGGAGTGAAGTTTTTACGAAACTCGGGGGTCCACTGTACTGTAACTGCACATTCTTCATTAAAAAACAGTAGAAAATTTAAGAGTTGAAATCATGCCAATTTTATACATATACTGCAGAAAATGGCAAGAGGTCCAAAGACAAGAATGAACAGGACACTCCTATTATACAATGAGTGGTGTAAATCTGATTATACAAACTTTAATTACTAAGAAGGAATACAGATAGGCACAGTGTCTATCTACTGAGGCTTGCAGGACCCTATGTCTAACACTTATACAATGTCATGCAGATAATTCTTGTACTTCATGGTACTCTGCTATAACTACAAAAATGAAAGATAGACTACAAATTACCCAGAACACAATGATGAGATTTATCCTGGGCCTGGGTCCAAAAGAGCATGTAGGCCAGAGTGAATTTCATCAACTGGATATGCCAAATGTTGAAGTCAGAATAAAGCAGCCAGTTAAATCAGGTCTATAATATTGCTCACAAGCAATGTCCAGAATATCATGCTACAAATTTTGCCAAGGTTGGCAACCAAATTCAGTATGGTAGTAGGAAAAGTGAAACTCCTACTACATAGCAACAATGGAGTGGAACAGGTTGCCTGAACATGTCAAGGTAAGTTTTAGCATAAACCAGCTCAGGAAAAGAAATAAGATTTTGTTCAGATTTTTTTTACCTAGAGGGTTAGCCTCCTTGGATAACTGAATAATGTCAGTGCATCATCGGGGACTGTCTGTCCTATTTCTATTGAGGGCCTTTAATCTTGTGTCCCCCAGGATGTGACCCACAACAGATGACTAACATCCAGATATCTACTTGCTGCTAGGTGAACAGGGATAGTAATGACAGGAAACATGCCCAACATTTCCACTTATGCCAGGGATTGAACCATGGACACTCAATACGAGAGCTGAGTGCACTGCCAACCGAGTTACAGGACACCTTAAAAGTTCCTAAAAGGTTCTTAATGAATAAAGCTACATAAAGGGAAGAAAGTGATTTCTTGTACAGTTAACATTCATGTACCTGTTATATTAAGCTGATTTGCTCTACTTAATGTTTATGTAAATTGATCAGTTCACTTTATTCCTATTGTACCTCTTTTTAGTGCAATGTGACTGATTTTCATAATTTTGTTGCTTAGTTGTTTTATTTTTTTTAAGGTTATAATCAAGACTGATTTTGATTATGCTTGGCTGCTAATAAGATGATATTACAAGGACCTCAATGGAAATACACAAGTCACTTCCTAGGAATCAACCTTGACAGTAGCCAAATTCCAAAACACATACAAAAATTTTCAAGAAAATCTCAAAGACAGTAGGCATACTATCAAAGATACGCTACTATGTGCCTCAATCAGCTCTCGCACTGTATCATTTACTCATCTACCCTTATCTCACCAATGGAATTTGTGCATGGGGATCAACAACATTAAATCACCTTAGACCGCTCATAACCCAGCAAAAGACTGCAGTCAGAATGATAACTTCCCACTCTAGACAGCATACTCCACCAATGTTCAAAAGTCTAAAACTACTCACTGTAAAGAACATTCACACTTATTCTTGTGCCTACTATATACTACATAGAACTCTACACTCTAATATAAACCCTCCGCTCAAAATTCTCCTCACCAACTTTAACAGGACCCATGACCATAACACAAGACACAGATCACTTTTTGATATACCCAGTGTCCATATCACCCTGTGTAAAAATTCTATACACATAAAGGGCCCCAAAATCTGGAATTCATTACCAGTAAATACTAAAATAACCAGGTCTGAACATCAATTTAAGACTCTTCTCAAAAACCACCTACTCACCCTAAACTAAATACTCATACTGTAAACTACTTTCAACAATGCTCAGTGTTGTTTTCCTATAATATAATTTCAATATTTACTATTGATGTAACTATCTTACAAAACACTTTCACCTTGTCACAATGTAATATCTCAGATTGTAATTTGAGTAAATTTATTAACTGTTATAAGCTAATGTTTAACTAAAACAAACTCAATCAATTTCTCTAGTATTAAGTAGTGTATAAGCCATTAGATTTAGTCTGCCCATAATGCCATGGCATGATAGTGGCTCTCTTTGCACTTCAGCTCATGATTGTAATTACAAAATCTCGATGTAAACTTGCAATGAAATAAAAATATTATTACTAATATATATTACTACAAAAAATTGTATTATGAGAACAGACTCCAGACCGTAAAAGGTGATATGAAAAAGACCTGGAAACCCCTATCTGCAATTCTAGGAAATAAAAAGATATCCATGAACAATACCATCAAATTATCAAAAACAGACGAACCCCTACTCTCACCAACTGAGACAGCAAACAGACTTAATGTTTTCTTCTCCACCATAGGAAAGAATCTAGCGAGTAAAATCCCAAGCTCGAACACTCGTCCAACAGACTACCTCACCAACACCTACCCAGATACACTATTCCTAGCTCCTACCAACTCAATTGAAGTCTCGCTCATAATCAACACCCTTAAAAACAAAGCAGGAGACATAAACAGCTTACCACCCTTTATGTACAAAAAAGCTTCACACGTACTGTCACCAATTATAGCAGCATTATTTAATAAATCCATTGAATCTTCTACCTTCCCATCAATTCTCAAAATAGCTAGGGTCACCCCGATCCACAAAGGAGGTGACCAAACTGACTTGAATAATTATAGACCAATCTCAAATTTACCACTGCTTTCTAAAATCTTTGAAAAATTAATTCATAGACAGATCTAGTCCTACCTCGTCTCACACAATGTACTCAACCCCTGTCAATTTGGATTCAGGACTAACAAGAGCACAAACGATGCTATAACACATTTTTTTTTTATTATTAATACATCGGCCGATTCCCACCAAGGCAGGGTGGCCCGAATCATGTTAGAGTTAATATACACTGCACTTGAGAAGAAAGAAGTCCCGCTGGGAATCTTCATAGACCTACGCAAAGCTTTTGATACAGTCGACCATGATTTATTGCTCACAAAATTAGCGCACTATGGTATTAGGGGGACCCACTCAACTACCTAAAGTCGTACCTTAGCAACAGAAGCCAGTACGTGTACACAAATTAAAGAGAACTCTTCCACACAACAAATTACAGTCGGAGTCCCTCAAGGAAGTGTCCTGGGGCCACTCTATTCCTCATTTACATAAACGACCTACCGAATGCATCACAACTACTAAACCCATATTATTTGCAGATGACACAACATATGTCTCTCACCCAAATCCAGTCATACTAGCCAACACTGTTAATGCCAAATTACAGAAAATATCAACATGGATGAAGACAAATAAGCTTACTCTCAATACTGACAAGACCTACTTTATTCAGTTTGGAAACAAAGCCACAAATGTTCCATTTAACATAACGCTCAATGGTTCACTCATCACAAGACTCACAGAGGGAAAATTCCTAGAAATCCACCTTGACAGTAGTCTTAAATTCCAAACACACATACAACAAATTTCCAAGAAAATCTCAAAGACAGTAGGTATATTATCTAAGATACGCTATTATGTGCCACAACCAGCTCTCATTGCACTATATCATTCTCTTATCTACCCTTATCTCACCTATGGAATCTGTGCATGGGGCTCAACATTAAATCACTTTAGACCACTCATAACCCAGCAAAAGGCTGCAGTCAGGATGATAACAAATTCCCACTCTAGACAGCATACTCCACCTATATTCAAAACTTTAAAACTACTCACCGTAAAAAATATTCATACCTATTCATGCGCCTTCTACATACATAAAACTCTACATGCTAATATCAACCCTCCGCTCAAAATTCTCCTCAATAACTTTAATAGGTCCCACGACCACGACACAAGACACAGATCACTATTTGACATACCCCGAATCCATACTAACCAATGTAAAAATTCTATACACATAAAGGGCCCCAGAATCTGGAATTCGTTACCAGTAAATATTAAGTTAACCTTGTCGGAAAATCAATTCAAGACTCTTCTCAAAAATCACCTACTCACCCTATACTAAATACTCATACTGTAACAAACTTTCAAACCCAATGTTATTTTACTTAAGATAATATCAGTTTTATATTTAATCCTCCTTAACACTTGTTGCAATTTCATGTCATCATATTGTTATCTAAAATAGTATAGTATCATCATTTTGTTAATTTGAAATAAAATATATAACTAGAAGAAACTCAATAAATTTCTCTAGTATTGTTATTTTACTAGTATAGCATCAACATAATGTAACTTGAAATAAAATATACATACAACTAGAATAAACTCAACCAATTTCTCTAGTATTGTCTTTTAATAGTATGTATAATCATATTGTAATTTGAAATAATATATAACTAAAATAAACTCAATCAATTTCTCTAGTATTAAGTACTTAGTGAATAAGTCTTTAGAATAAGCTGCCCCTAATGCCATGGCATGCCAGTGGCTCTCCTTGCATTACAGTTTTATAATTGTAACTACCAATAACTATGTATACTTGTAACTTGCATCGAAATAAAAATATTATTATATTATATTATTATTATTATTATTATTACTTTGATACGATGTATGATGATTGTAATCACCTAAACTTGTGTAACTGTACCTAAATTAACCTACTTAACATTGAAGAGTTTGTTGATGGACACCAGAATGGGACTTTCTTAGCAAATACAATACGTATGCCAAAGAATCAATGAAAATAATTAACCCAACAAGTTAATAATCCAAATAAAATCTGCTTATAAGTTTATACTATATAGTATTCCAAGTTTGCATATATTACAGCACTGCATCTTTAAAATAAATATTCTCAGAGCAAAAGTATATCAACTTTTAAACTTTATGTGATAAGATTATGTATTTGACAATATATTTAAAGGGCCGATAACTAATAAATCTAAACATAATACCGTACTACATTACACAATGCCACAGTATTTGCCTTGTTGTACTCACCTACTAGTGTTCCACAGGATCAAGCCCCAACTCCTGGGCCCAGCCTCTTAATTACTAACTGACTGGTACGTTGCATCCTGAGCCCCACGGGCTTCATCATATTTACATTTGAACTTGATATGGAGTGACTGTAGCTTCTGTTTCCTCCCCTAGTGCATTCCACTCGCTCACCGCCCCCACGCTGAATGAAGTTCCTTCTCACATTTCTTTGCCTCATTTTTGGTTTTTAGCTTCCATCTGTGTCCTTTCACTTTGGTTCCACACCTCTCAAACAAAGTATCTAAGTTAACCTTGTCAACACCTGTAAGTATTTTATATGTTGTGACCATGTCACCTCTGTTGCTTGGTGCCTCCAGTGTAATGAAGACTCAGCTCTCCAAGCTTGTCTTCATACCTCAGCTCCTTCAATTTCAGGCACTAGCCTGAGAGCAAGTCTCAGCTTCCTCAAAGTTTCTCATGTACGTGTATGGTGTGGATTTCTATGCTGCAGGAACAATTGAATTTTATTAGTTTAATATAAATAGTGAAATATAGAGTGCACAAGACAATAGAACATGCCTTAGTATCCTTGTTTATCACACACACCAAGAGCAAACTATAGATTATTATTTTGAAAAGTCAAAAGAATGAGTTATTATGAATACAACCTTAAACTAAATATTTCATACTCTGATTTACATTCACTGCCTCTTAAGACACCCATGAATAACCCACAAAAAAGGTTTCACACCTCGTGAATAAATAAATCACAAAGCAACTTAGATGATAGTTATAGTTATGCCAGGTGTGGTCACCCCACCACTGACAGTTATCAACACACATCAATAACCACTCCTCTAACTGTCTCCATCACTCACATTACTATAAATCACACTATATATTATGTCAAGCACTAAAAATCCGAGATGGATGTGGACGATATTGATTGCCTCCGCCTGCAAGAGCGGGGAATAATAAACAAAATGGCCGAGAAGCAACTCATACGTAATTATCGCCTCTATGTCTATTTATAAGAGGTAACACATACTGTGTAAGGTGTAGGGAGGTGCAGGTGACCCTCAACTAGGTGCAGGTGAAGCGACAAGGTCTCTGGTCTAAACAGAGTGATAAATTATGAGATAACTCCCCCCTCTATTACCAGCTTCCCCCACTACTGTCAGACGGACACTCAGGCCTACCAACCCACCCAACAGCATCCTCCATAATACTCTTACTTCAAACTATTAAATGTACACTTCAATATATATTTTATACCCGGAGATTAATATATGAAAGTTTTTATTATTTACTGTATCTTCCCCAACTTTAAGACAATAATGAGGCAAATATGGAGATCAGGTACTTTTGAGAAATCGCGTATTATTTTGTATTATTTTCTCATGTACAAGAGAAGAGTGTTATCCATACCGAGGAACAAATTGTTATTGATTTTGAAAAATTACATTTTGACAGATATTAGCAAAAATAATGGGAGATGCTGCACGTCAGAGCCAATTAACGGTTATCATCGACGCTCCAGGCCAATCACAGTGAATGTAAACACAGACCAATCGAATGTAAATAAAGGAGTGTCAGGCCCATATCTACCGCTGGTCGAGTAAGGTTAAAGTGTTAGATTATTTTAGGTCGGTTTTGATAAGTTACGTAACGTTTCTTACATTTGCACAGCATAAAATAATGTCTATGACGAAACCAACCTAATAATGTGCATTCTTAGTAATAAATTATCGCCAAACTCACACAAGAACCGTATCTCCATAAATACCAGTAATGCCCCAACATTAGAGAGAAATATATTGAGATGATATTGATTGTGCATTTCTAAACGTGAAGGTTTAAATCATATCAATAATAAAAATGACACTATGTCAAAACTGTAATAGTTTTGTGTCTGGTCATATCAAACATGTACTAATGTGTCTGACTTGTACCTGAATGGTTGACCAGAATTTATGACATCCCTCTTTCAATACGAAAGTTTATATATTATCGCTGTGAATCTGCAATACCTTTATAAATGCTATCCATAGGGACCCCAATCATTATAAGATTAGATGAATGGTTCAAAGAACCGACAAGTTGTTAAATTAGACACATATGCAACACTTGGGTATCTTTGTTGAAGAAAACGTTTCGCCACACAGTGGCTTCATCAGTCCAATACAAAGTAGAAAGTTGAAAGGAGAGGAGGAGTTTGAGGTAATCAGTCCCTCGGCCTGGAGTCGATGTGTTCAGTCCATCAATCTTGAAGCAAGTACAGCATAGGGCAAATAGAAGTTGCTTATATACTGTAGACAGGTGAGACGGAAGCAGGAGGCAGGGTCATAGTGGTACCATCCACTAGTCGAAGTAGGTCTTCGTCTTAAGGTTGGACAAGTGTTGAAGAATCCGTTTGTATCAATATCTCAAGATGTTGCTGTGTCAGACAGGATGTAGATGGTACCACTATGACCCCGCCTCCTCCTGCTTCGTCTCACCTGTCTCAGTATATAAGCAACTTCTATTTGCCCTATGCTGACTGCTTCAAGATTGATGGACTGCACAACTCCAGGCCGAGGACTAATTACCCAAACTCCTCTCTTCAACTTTCTACTGTATTACACTGATGAAGCCACTGTGTGGCAAACGTTTCCAATAAAGATACCCAAGTGTTGCATATGTCTAATTTAACATTATACGATTAGTTTTGTTGATGATATAATGATCCACACCACAAGATTCTCCAATTCTCAAAATATACTTAATCATCTACTAGATTCATGTCAAGACCTAAGGTTAATAATTTCGGCTGAGAAAACCAAAGATAAAACGCACCTTCTTCGTCAGGAGGTGCAGACCGCAGGATCCAGTTGCATGGTGGTTCTTGGTTCGAATATGTCCAGATACAGATACCAGGAATTTAATGTCCCTCTATTTTCCCTTGTTTTAGATAAACTTTGTCGCCAATACAAATAAAGGCTAGGAGAAAGACACAAACATGCAAACACTAGGTCATCTTAAAAGTGGAATGACGAAGATCCTAGTGGTTATATTTTGTGCCCTTTTTCTAATTACTTGTCGGTATCATATACGATTTTCCCCAGAGTTTCATCCCAGGTATGATGCTAATGTAAATATAGTTAAAAATATGTCTTTTATCCATGTTAGGTGACCCCGTGGCCTGGCTGGCAAAGCTCTTGCTTCACACGCAGAGGTCCCGGGTTCGATTCCCGACGGGGTAGAAACATTTCGATGTTTCCTTACACCTGTTGTCCTGTTCACCTAGTAACAAGTAGGTACCTGGGTGTGGGTAGTATACTGGGGGACAAGACTGAGGACCACAATGGAAATAAGACAGACAGTCCTCGATGACTCACTGCCTTTCTTGGGTTATCCTGGGTGGCTCATCCTAGGATGTGGTATGTGGGCATCTAGGATGTGGTATGTGGGCATCTAGGATGTAGTATGTGGGCAGCCCAGGATGTGGTATGTGGACATCCTACGATGTGGTATGTGGGCATCCTACGATGTGGTATGTGGGCATCCTAGGATGTAGTACGTGGGCAGCCCAGGATGTGGTATGTGGGCAGCCCAGGATGTGGTATGTGGGCATCCTACGATGTGGTATGTGGGCATCCTACGATGTGGTATGTGGGCATCTTACGATGTAGTATGTGGGCAGCCCAGGATGTGGTATGTGGGCAGCCCAGGATGTGGTATGTGGGCAGCCCAGGATGTGGTATGTGGGCATCCTACGATGTGGTATGTGGGCATCCTACGATGTGGTATGTGGACATCCTAGGATGTAGTATGTGGGCAGCCCAGGATGTGGTATGTGGGTAGCCCAGGATGTGGTATGTGGGCATCCTACGATGTGGTATGTGGGCATCCTACGATGTGGTATGTGGGCATCCTACGATGTGGTATGTGGGCATCCTAGGATGTAGTACGTGGGCAGCCCAGGATGTGGTATGTGGGCAGCCCAGGATGTGGTATGTGGGCACCCCAGGATGTGGTATGTGGGCAGCCCAGGATGTGGTATGTGGGCAGCCAAGGATGTGGTATGTGGGCAGCCCAGGATGTGGTATGTGGGCAGCCCAGGATGTGGTATGTGGGCAGCCTATGATGAGTATAGAATTTGATATCTCAAGGGAGGTTCCTTGATGCTGGTGAGGAGCTCTTGATCTAGGGAATTGGATGTGCTCCATTTCCTTGAATTGAGCCTGAATACCTTCCATTCCCCCCCACAGCGGCACTTCTCCGCTCCATGGAATATTACCCCATTCCAAACTACCATCCCTCCATTTCCCCCCAAACTACTTCTTAAATCACAACCAAAGCTTCGCCTTGAAGCCAAACATGATGCCTTAAGCTGTATTGATAATTTAGCCAAACAGCACACTCTCTCACAAATTATTTACGTTGATGGTTCTGTTCACCAATCCACTGGTGCAGCTGGTAGTGCTGCTGTTGTCATACAGAGTGATGGCTCTCTTAAAGAAATTGGAGCACGCATCAATAACTGGGCCTCTACCCTTCAGACAGAACTGTTTGCCATACTCCTTGCACTCAAATGCGTCCATGTATCTAAGGTTGACTCTCTAATTGTAACTGATTCTCTGTCATCCATAAATGCTCTCAACTCATCAAGTATAACTTGTAGCATGCTTGTGTCAGAAGCCAGACACAGGTATGGTAGGATTGTGGATAGTAGAGTCAGAGTGCACATGCTGTGGATTCCATCTCACATTGGTCTTCAGATGCATGATAGAACTGATAAATTGGCTAAGTTTTATGCTTTCAAAGAGGGGTAGATTACAATCTTGGCTTGTCAGTTAGCAGTTTGAGAACAATAATACGAAAAGAACTAGAACTGAATTTTATTGACTTAAGACTCAGGGAGATTGACACCAGTCAGTCCATCTATCATCATTCTATCATGCAGGAGGAGCCACATGTCTATGGTGCATCCAACAAAATAAGCAGACTCTTGGATGTCACCACCGCCCGCCTCCGGCTGGGTTACAAGTATCTTTGGCAGGTTAAATCACAACCACCAGATGTAGACCAAACAAAATGTAAACTTTGTCAGTTGGATTATTGTCACACCCTGCGTCATTATGTACTGGAGTGCGACAAAATTAATGAATTCAGAGACAACTCACTCAGAAATGTTCAAGATATGTCAAAGTATTTTATCCACAGTGGTATATTACAGACCATTCTGGAAAAATACCCTGACTTTGCTCCCTGTAAATAAAGCATTGCTACGTGTGTGTGTGTGTGTGTGTGTGTGTGTGTGTGTGTGTGTGTGTGTGTGTGTGTGTGTGTGTGTGTGTGTGTGTGTGTGTGTGTGTGTGTGTGTGTGTGTGGCGCGTGTTGATTGCCTTTTTGTCCTGTGCACATGTCGATTGAAGGCTGGGCCTGTTGTGGGGCGTGTGTGTGTATGTATATATGTGTGTGTATGTGTGTGTGTGTATGTGTATATGTAAGTGTGTATGTGTGACCCAACAATAAAATTTGCACCAGAACTCATTACAGTTGTGACTGGGTGTAGACTAGTGAAGTGTTCATTGCGTTATAATTTGTTCATGATTGTAACCATGTATAAACGTAAGTAAGTAAATTTACTTACATGTTTCATTACCTTTGTAACTTGTGAGTTCATTACCTTTGTAGCTTGTTAGTTCATTACCTTTGTAACTTGCTCAGCTATCATAACTTTGGGGTCCAGTCCCTGGACCCATTATGTACCTCTGTAATCTTTTGACTACCGTCCACAGGATGGGTATGGGGTGCATAATAAAGATATCAAACTCAACTCAACTCCCCCCCTCCTGGCTGTATAATCCCTACGGGTTTAGCGTTCCCCCATGATTATAATTACAATAATAATCTCAAACATAAGAGGTCATGTAAATGAAAGTAATGCTTTCACTGGCGTTAATATGCACATAAGCCCTCCAAACTTTCTTCACCACAGTAGAACACTCCAAGTAATGAGAAGGCAACACTTTCCTAAACCATGGAAAATTACCTCTCAAATTACTGTTCCTTACTTTCCCTAAGAAACATTATTCAGATGTCCCTGTTACACAACATTCTCTTCTACAAATTATGTATGCTGGTGTTTCTGTCAACAAATCCACTAGTTCAGCTGGTAGTGCCGTTGTTGTCACACAGAGCGATGGCTGCTGCTGTATAGAAACTGAAGCATACACCAGCAACTGAACTTCCACCCTCCAAAGGGTGGACCGATAAGCCAGCGAATGGCCTCGGTCGTCATTTGACTAAGAAATCTTATCTTATGACCCACGTCAGGAAACACGTGTCCTGTTTCCTGACAAACCTTACCTAACCTAACCTGCACGAGTGTTAACTGAGGCAGACACATGTAGTGAAATTATTGTTGTTAGTAGTAGTAGTAGTTTGAGGACAATAATACGAAAAAAAAGCTTAAGTTGAACTTCATTGACTTGAGAGAGAGGGAAATTGACAGTTTTGACACCATTCAATCCACCTATGATCACCACCACGCAGGAAGAACCACATGTCTCCGGAACATCCAACTAAATCATCAGACTTGGATGTCACTAGTGACCAACTCTGGCTGGGCTGCAAGTACCTCTAGCACCACTAACTGATGTAACATAACCAAATGTAAGCTTTGCAGAGGAGCTATTGTCACACCCTACGTCATTATGTGGTAGAATGTGAAAAAATAACGAATTCAGAGATAACTCTCTCACAAATGTAACAAGAAATATCAAAGTATTTGATTCACAAAGGCACATTATCAACAATTCTCGACAATACCCTCTTTTTGCGTGTTTTATGAATTATTATTATATGAGTAAATTACCTGCATGAGGTTTACAGGGCATTACCTGAATTATTTTTTTTACATTT
>WNWK01040585.1:0-16899 GCA_009830355.1 Cherax destructor
CCCTCTCTCAACCCTGGTAACCCTCTTCTAGAAGCCCTTTCTAACCCTGGCTAACCTTCTTAACCCTGTAACCATCTAAACCCTTTCTAAACCTTAGAAGCCTGGTAACCCCTCTTCTAGTGAAGCCCTGTAACCCTCTTCTAGTAGAAGCCGGAACCCTCTTCTGTAGAGCCCTGGCTAACCCCTTTGTAGAGCCCTGGCTAACCCTTCTAGGAGCCCTGGAACCCCTTCTAGTAAACCCGCTCTGAAGCTGGCTAACCCTCTTCTAGTAGAAGCCGCTAACCCTCTTCATAGAGCCGCTAACCCTCTTCTATACCGTCCTCTTCTAGTAAGCCTGTAACCTTCTGTGAAGCCTGGTCCCTTCTGGAACGGCTACCTCTTCTGTGAGCCTGGTAACCTCTAGACCCCTACCTTCTGTAAGCTGTAACTTTCTTACTGTACCCTCATAGAACCCTCTCGTAAGCCCTGGTACCTCTTCTAGTAGTAACTCTTCTAGAGACCTAACTCTCTAGTGACCTGTAACCTTTCTGTAGAGTCTACCTCTTCTGTAGACCTGGTAACCTCTTAGTAGAAGCCCTGCCCTCAGAAGCCTGGCTAACCTCTTCTGTAGAGCTGCACCTCTTCAGTGAACCTGCAACCTCTTCTGGAACTCAACCTCTTCTAGTGAAGCCTACCTCTCTGTAGCCCTTACCTCTTCTAGTGACCACCCTCTTCTGTAGAGCCCTGCTAACCTCTTCTGTAGACTGCACCTCTTCTGTGACCTGCTAACCCTTCTAGTAGAGCCTGACCTCTTCTAGTGACCGCTAACCTCTTCTAGTAAGCCTGGTAACCTCTTCTTAAGCTGTAACCTCTTCTAGAACTGTAACCTTCTGGGCCTAACCTCTTCGTACTTAACCTCTCTAGTAGAGCCAACCTCTCTAGTGAGCTTACTCTTCTATAGCCGCTAACCCTCTTTGTAGAGCCCTGCTAACCTCTTCTGTAGAGCCTCACCCCTCTTTTAGCGGCTAACCTCTTCTGTAATCTAACCTCTTCTGGAACCTGGTAACCTCTTCTGTGAGCCCTGTAACCTCTTCTAGTAGGCCTGGCTAACCCCTCTTCTAGTAGAGCCCTGGTAACCTCTTCTAGTAGAGCCTGGCTAACCCTCTTCAGTAGAGCCCTGGCTAACCCTCTTCTAGTAGAGCTGCTAACCCTCTTCTAGTAGAAGCCTGCAACCCTCTTCTAGTGAGCCTGGCTAACCCTCTTCTAGTGAGCCCTGGTAACCCTCTTCTAGTAGAAGCCTGGCTAACCCTCTTCTATAGAGCCCTGGCTAACCTCTTCTGTGAGCCTGGTAACCCTCTTCCTGGTAGAGCCTGGCAACCTCTTCTGTAGAGCCTGGCTAACCCCTCTTCTAGTAGAGCCCTGGCTAACCCCTCTTCTAGTAGAGCCTGTAACCCTCTTCTAGTAGAAGCCTGCTAACCCTCTTCTAGTAGAACCTGGCACCCCTCTTCTAGTAGAGCCTGCAACCCCTCTTCTAGTAGAGACCCTGGCTAACCCTCTTCTAGTAGAAGCCTGGCTAACCCTCTTCTAGTAGAGCCTGGTAACCCTCTTCTAGTAGAGGGCTGCTAACCCTCTTCTAGTGAGCCCTGCACCTCTTCTAGTAGAGCTCTACCCTCTTCTATGAAGCCTGGCTAACCCTCTTCTGTAGAGCCCTGGCTAACCTCTTCTAGTAGAAGCCTGGCAACCCTCTTCTAGAGAGCCCTGGCTACCCTCTTCTGAGAGCCTGCTAACCCCTCTTCTAGTAGAAGCCTGTAACCCTCTTCTGTGAAGCCTGGTAACCCTCTTCTAGTAGAAGCCCAACCCTCTTCTGTAAGCCTGGTAACCTCTTCTAGTGAGCTCTAACCTCTCTAGTAGAACCCTCAACCCCTCTTAGTAGAATCCTGGCACCCTCTTCTGTAGAAGCCTGTAACCTCTTCTAGTAGAGCCTGCTAACCTCTTCTGTAGAAGCCTGGCTCCTCTTCTAGTGAGCCTGGCTAACCTCTTCTGTAGAGCCTGTAACCTCTTCAGTGAAGCCTTAACCTTTCTAGTGCCTGGAACCCCTCTTCTAGTAGAGCCTGGCAACCCTCTTCTAGTGAGAGCCCTGGCTAACCCCTCTTCTAGTAGAAGCCTGGCTAACCCTCTTCTAGTAGAAGCCTTACCCTTATAGCTAGTACCCTCTTCTGACCTGGCTAACCCTCTTCGTGAAGCCCTGGCTAACCCTCTTCTAGTAGAAGCCCTGGCTAACCCTCTTCTAGTAGAGCCCTGGCTACTTAACCCTCTTCTAGTAGAGCCTGGCTAACCCCTCTTCTAGTAGGAAGCCCATGGCTCAACCCTCTTCTAGTGAAGCCTGGCTAACCCCTCTTCTAGTAGAGCCTGGTAACCCCTGGCTAACCCTCTTCTAGTAGAAGCCCTGGCTAACCCCTCTTCTAGTAGAAGCCCTGGCTAACCCTCTTCTAGTAGAAGCCCTGGCTAACCCTCTTCTAGTAGAAGCCCTGGCTAACCCCTCTTCTAGTAGAAGCCCTGGCTAACCCTCTTCTAGTAGAAGCCCTGGCTAACCCCTCTTCTAGTAGAAGCCCTGGCTAACCCCTCTTCTAGTAGAAGCCCTGGCTAACCCCTCTTCTAGTAGAAGCCCTGGCTAACCCTCTAGTAAGCCCTAACCCTCTTCTAGTAGAAGCCCTGGCTAACCCTCTTCTAGTAGAAGCCCTGGCTAACCCCTCTTCTAGTAGAAGCCCTGGCTAACCCCTCTTCTAGTAGAAGCTGAACCCTCTAACGGCTAACCCTCTTCTAGTAACCCTGGCTAACCTTCTAGTAGAAGCCCTGGCTAACCCCTCTTCTAGTAGAAGCCCTGACTAACCCCTCTTCTAGTAGAAGCCCTGGCTAACCCCTCTTCTAGTAGAAGCCCTGGCTAACCCCTCTTCTAGTAGAAGCCCTGGCTAACCCCTCTTCTAGTAGAAGCCCTGGCTAACCTTTCTTCTAGTAGAAGCCCTGGATAACCCCTCTTCTAGTAGAAGCCCTGGCTAACCCCTCTTCTAGTAGAAGCCCTGGCTAACCCCTCTTCTATTAGAAGCCCTGGCTAACCCCTCTTCTAGTAGAAGCCCTGGCTAACCCCTCTTCTAATAGAAGCCCTGGCTAACCCCTCTTCTAGTAGAAGCCCTGGCTAACCCCTCTTCTAGTAGAAGCCTTATCTAACCCCTCTTCTAGTAGAAGCCCTGGCTAACCCCTCTTCTAGTAGAAGCCCTGGCCCAACCCCTCTTCTAGTAGAAGCCCTGGCTAACCCCTCTTCTAGTAGAAGCCCTGGCTAACCCCTCTTCTAGTAGAAGCCCTGGCTAACCCTCTTCTAGTAGAAGCCCTGGCTAACCCCTCTTCTAGTAGAAGCCCTGGATAACCCCTCTTCTAGTAGAAGCCCTGGCTAACCTTTCTTCTAGTAGAAGCCCTGGATAACCCCTCTTCTAGTAGAAGCCCTGGCTAACCCCTCTTCTAGTAGAAGCCCTGGCTAACCCGTCTTCTATTAGAAGCCCTGGCTAACCCCTTTTCTAGTAGAAGCCCTGGCTAACCCCTCTTCTAGTAGAAGCCCTGGCTAACCCCTCTTCTAGTTGAAGCCCTGGCTAACCCCTCTTCTAGTAGAAGCCCTGGCTAACCCCTCTTCTAGTAGAAGCCCTGGCTAACCCCTCTTCTAGTAGAAGCCCTGGCTAACCCTTATTGTAGTAGAAGCTCTGGCTAACCCCTCTTCTAGTAGAAGCAGTAGACAGATCTGGAGGTGAGAGGACAAGAATACTGCAGTATAGCACAATGGCCCTATGTCCTCCTCCGTCGACCCCTTCATATTTCTGCCGCCCTTGCCCAAGAAATTGTAGAGAGTTTTTCCCTGGGTCAGTAGCCTGCCCCCAAGTCAAGCCAATCACGACATTTACTACTAGACAGTGAAGCTTGGGAAATGATGGTCACCTCTTATGGTATCTACTGTTAAGGGATGATCTATTGTGTGTCAGCTGTTGGGACATATATGTGTTGTATATTATGTGAGCTAGCTCCTTGCTGGGAGGGATCACCGTAGAGATAGGATGTATTTCCTTTTCAGGTGGAGAACTGTAAACACCAATGGGCTCGCCGCCAGAAGAGGATTCGTTTATGTGAGGGATGGGAGGTGTTTAGCTCCTAGAAATGGGATAATGATGAGTCCTGGTTGTGATTCCTGCCTTGTCGTGAATGGTCGCGGAAGTTGCATGAAAAATGCGACCTTGTGGTCGTCTAATGTTTCAATTGCAAGTACGTGAAGGAATAAGACCCACTGGTGCTATTTTCTACGCCAGGAAAACCTTACCAGGTTTGGCTCAATGGTTAATTAGCGAGGGCGACTACAGGAGCTAGTTTATTTCTAGTATAGTACAGGAAGGTACTGGAGCCAGATACTAAGGGAGAAGGTGATGAGGAGGTTTCGCACCAGAGTCATTGTTATTCGTTTCTTCTGCTAGAATTTATTAGTTATGCTGATCTGTGTAATTTTATATTATCTGCTATTGTATTGTAGTAGGATTAAGGGGTTAGGATTAAAATAGTCTAATAACTTAGGACAAATTGCCCTTGTTATCAGATATATTAAACTTGGGCAAATAGCTGTCAGACACTCCTCTTGGCTTAAGTCTCAGCTCTTTTTGTTGTTGCCTGGCGTCAGGTCGTAACACGTGGTCTGCACCTTATGGGGAAGGGGGGTGCTTTAAGGACCATATAAGACCAAGGAAACGGCTAGATGAGAGAGAGAGGTTGGTGACAGGTCCGGTGAGCGGTGCCCTGGACAACGTGTGTAGAGTGGATCGCGCATTGTGAATCTCGGGTCAGCTGGCTGGTGCATCAAGAGTGAGTACAAGTCAGTGTTACTGATAACATCTTCCCTTCCCCCTGGTAATAAGTCTCATAGGTCAATGGTTATAGTATGTAATTCTCCATCAGGACATGTTGGCAAGCTAAATACTTTGAATGGTGTGCCTCCCTCAGCTTCTCCAACACCTTATCTGAGATATGGACCAAAGCCACAATCAGACTCAAACTAGTGACAACCCATCTAGTTCTTCACCAGCTATCACTACGACAGATGACAGTCCTGTAAGGCTTCATACTTATGGCCTGAGACCCAGGACAGCAGTACATTTCTGTGACATTGACATACCTACTGACTTGTCCGACTCCTACGCTAGCTACGCTAATTGTTTGCTTGCACAAATGAGGATTAATGGGCATACATTGTATAGATAGTAAATAACGGAGTCAGGGTGGACAACACCATGTAAATATGTAAAATTTATTCTAGAAGGGTACCCGTAGTATAATGAATTCCATGGAAATAATGTTATTTTAAGTATGTGCACCCAGTGTGTCTCGTAAAACCTGTATAAGGGTAAGGGCAGAGCCGCCCTTTTGAGTTAAATGTCACACCTTAGGAAATGCTACTGTCAGTCATTGTTTGCAGATGTGAGGATGGTACAGCGCTCAAGGATGTGCAGTCAAGTTTGATGCCCTAGCCCTGTGGACAACCTGTACATAGAAGACTCTAATTCCAGTGCCGACATCGCCTTGCTCTGACCTCCATCCAGCTGTACGGGCAAGCCGATTTTCTCTTCCCCGACCCTCGAAACGGGAGAGTTTTTGAGGCCTGCTCCTGCAATATCCTTACTGTATATGTTTATGTCGGGTGACCGGAAGCCAGTTTCCCCTGGGTCACTATTGCATGTTGGCTCGTTTACACCTTCATGCCCGCCAGTATTGTCGTGTCGAGACGACACGCGGTAGGTGGCCGAGCGGATGTAAGCAGCCTATACTTAGTCCCTTTCAAATTATGCGGCACTACGGTGCTGCCATCTGAAGGCCTACCCAAGTCAGTGGGACGCCACTGGGTTCTCAGCTATAGGTACCTTGGCATCTACATCGACAGATGCCTCACCTTCCAGAAACATTTGCGCCACATCAAAGAGAGAGCTCTGCAGAGGGTCAGGGCAATGAGGTCATGAGGTTGTTTTACATACAGGCCGTATGCTCACTCATCGACTACGGAGCGCTTGTTCTGGTTCACGCCAGCCCCACGAACATCAAGTGTCTCTGTGTTGTCCAGAACACATGCTGGGGGCGCCTTGGTGTGCCAATGCGGTGGCTCTGAACTTCGAGGCGCAGCTGCAGCCCCTTGAGGACAGGATCCAACTTGTAGCTGCCAAGAGGATAGCAAAGTACCTCCGACTCCCAGGAGTTGACAAACTGATGAGGGCTATATGGTCCACCAGGGACATGTCATACCAATGCACCACAGCTGCCGATGGATGTGGTCGGTTGCAGATGCCACAAGGAAGTTCCTGCCCATGACATTGCTCCAGGAAGGAGGCTGTGACAGACCTGCAGCGAACTACACGGTGCCGCCCCCTTGGGCACCAGAGCTGTTGGCAGTGCACTGGACAGCCCTACCAGGCAGCAAGAGCCATTGCCTCCAGCACATTCTGCAACAACTTGCTTCAGCTAGCCTTACGGGTGTGGAAAGCCCTGGGTGTGTGCCGTATTACACTGATGGCTCCAGAGACCCAGAGGCAGGCCTCACAGCTGCTGGGATGTTGCACAGCAATCTGACAGCAGGTTGGCGCCTCCCAGACCATTGCACCATACTCCAGGCTGAACTCTATGCCATCCAACAAGCTCTGCAGCATGCAGTTGCAGACCATCAGCATCCTCCGGTCATCTATGTTGATTCCAAGTCAGCAATCCAGGCAATTCTGCACAAAGAGCCAAGGGACAACATACACTTACTCACGTCCATCCGGGGCGACCTGCAGACGCTCATGGCTCAGGGTCGCAGAGCCACCATCAACTGGATCCCGAGCCATGTGGGTATCCCCAGCAATGATGCAGCAGATGAGGCTGCTAAGACCGCAACGCTCGAGGCACAGCCACGTGTTGAACTCTCCATCAACCTCAGCCACATTATGCTATGGGCCACCAGTGCGGCCAGGCGCCCACTTCCTGACCCTGAAGATTCAAGGAGCCGCCGCTGGTATGACAGGTCGACTCACAGGGTGCCACCTCCAAGTATTCGGATGCAGACCAGGGACCTGCGGGTGGCTATCCACCGCCTACACTTAGGGTATCCCACCACTGCACGGATCGTTGAACGGGCAAGAGAGGAGCTCTGTGCCCACTGTGACTGGATGGTTTCGACACCCTTGGTGCATTACCTGTTAGACTGCCCAGCTACGTTGCCCCTTCGCCGCAGACACTTCCCGATGACCCCGGTGGGGCAGGCCCGGGAAGATGAGGCGGCACATCTAATGTGCTTGGCCATCAGAGACTTTGAGACCTGACTCCCTGTCATTGCACCTCACCCGACCCCCTTCCCCGCTGATGTCGCTGTGAAGGCCTGCTGAGGGCATTAGAGCAACCTAACTTTTGGGACATCGTTTGTCCATAGAATCGGAGAGGACCCGTCTTTCCACCACAGGAACGCCACACATTTACATGTAACGACGATACACGACACTGCCCTACCCGGGGAGGCGATGCCAGGTCACCAAATTGTAAGAGACCCGGGCCGGGATCCATACCGGCAAATCACCTAGAATAGAATAGTTGGTATAAAACATAAAAAAAAATCTAATTTTATAATTATTATGGAAGTTTTTGAAAATTCTTAAAATATTTTTAAAGATTTAAAAACAAATTAAATTGTTAATCTATGTTATGTGAAACTTTATTAAAAAAATTAGTTAAATTTAACTATTAATCAAATTTTAGCGATGTCATAATGACAAACTTTTTCAAAGATTTTAGTTGTCAGTTAAATATTTCTTATATTAAGTACATTAGTAATAACGCTAGCAATTAATGTATTAAGTAATTATGTTAGTTACATAATAATAAGTTAATAACATTAGAATGTAAGTAAGTTACTTAGAAAGTAAAATAATAAGTTAGTAACGTGATACAGGACTTCCTACTAGTTTCTGTAACCTGGCAAGCTGCTGATATCTTGATTGCAACACGAAAGGCCTGTAGCTATTGTTCAACTATCCCTGTTGCTGTTTTCCATCTTGCATCACTTGTTCGCAGTTATTGCATGTTAAATCATAATGTATCAACAACAACCTTCTTGATATAAGTTATTATAACATATCTTAGTCCAGGACCTGGGAGTGTTAATGTCAGAAAATCTCACTTTCAAAGATCACAACAATGTATCTAACACATCTGCTAGGAAAATGTTAGGATGGATAATGAGAACCTTCAAAACTAGCAATGCAAAGCCAATGATGATTTTCTTCAAATCGCTTTTTCTCTCTAGGCTGGAATATTGTTGTACATTTGCGACCTCTTTCCAATGAAGGCATATACAGTACCAGACCTGAAGAATGAACATATAAGTACAATGAATCACCTAAATTACTGTGAAGAGTTGAAGTCTCTTGACCTGTACTTCCTGGAAAGCAGGCGAGAAAGATGCATCATAATATATAGTACAAAATCTGCAAACGGAAATCACTCCCTACGAAATAAAGACTCGGAAGGCGGTGCAACATCTTTCCAAAGAAATGCAGATGTGCCAAGTGTACACAAAGAGACAACACAATAAGTGTGAGGGTCTCAAGACTGTTCAGTTGCCTCCCAAAATACATAAGGCTCATTACCAGTAGAACCCCAGCTGTCTTCCTGACCCATGGCAGTCTTCAAGACAGCTGGCTCTCTTATAGACCCCTGACTGTCTTCAAGACTGAACTGAGCAGGCACCTAAAGTCAGTACCTGACCAGACAGGCTGTGGTACATGCGTTTGTTTACGTGCGGCCAGCATGTAAACAAAGAGCCTGGATGATCAGGTCCTGATCCACCATGAGGCCTGGTCTCAGACCGGGCCGAAGGGGCGTTGACCCCTGATACACCAGGTATACACCAGGTGTTAGTAACATTGCACCTGGTGTCACTGTGGGATACACCAGGTGTTAGTAACATTGCACCTGGTGTCACTGTGGTATACACCAGGTGTTAGTAACATTGCACCTGGTGTCACTGTGGTATACACCAGGTGTTAGTAACATTGCACCTGGTGTCACTGTGGTATACACCAGGTGTTAGTAACATTGCACCTGGTGTCACTGTGGTATACACCAGGTGTTAGTAACATTGCACCTGGTGTCACTGTGGTATACACCAGGTGTTAGTAACATTGCACCTGGTGTCACTGTGGTATACACCAGGTGTTAGTAACATTGCACCTGGTGTCACTGTGGTATCACCAGGTGTTAGTAACATTGCACCTGGTGTCACTTGTATACACCAGGTGTTAGTAACATTGCACCTGGTGTCATGTGGTATCACCAGGTGTTAGTAACATTGCACCTGGTGTCACTGTGGTATACACCAGGTGTTAGTAACATTGCACCTGGTGTCACTGTGGTATACACCAGGTGTTAGTAACATTGCACCTGGTGTCACTGTGGTATACACCAGGTGTTAGTAACATTGCACCTGGTGTCACTTGTAACCAGGTGTTAGTATTCACCTGGTGTCATTAGTAACAGTGTTGTACATTGCACCTGGTGTCACTGTGGTATACACCAGGTGTTAGTAACATTGCACCTGGTGTCACTGTGGTATACACCAGGTGTTAGTAACATTGCACCTGGTGTCACTGTGGTATACACCAGGTGTTAGTAGCATTGCACCTGGTGTCACTCTTCACCTAACAACAAGTATGTACCTGGAAATTAAGTCACCTTACAACTTCTTCAACAGTTCATTTAGGTGATAGTAGGTACCTGCGTGTTAATCTCCTTACACTCATTGTATTTGTTCACCTAGCAGTAAGAAGGTACCCGGGTGTTAGTCATCTTAAATCAACTGTCCCTTTTCACCTAGGAGTAAGTAGGGCCCTAGGTGTTAGTCACCGTACATTAACTGTCACTGTTCACCTAGCAGTTACTCTTCTTACACCTGCTGTCACTCTACCCCCAGAAGTAAGTAGGTACCAGGGTGTTACTCACCTTTCAGCTGCTGTCACTATTCTAACAGTAAATATGTACCTAGGTGTTAGTTGTATTACACCTGCTGTCACTCTTCATGTAGCATTAAGTAGGTACCTGGGTGTTAGCCACGTTACACCTGCTATCAATGTTCACCTAGAAGTAAGTACGTACCTTGGTGTTAGTCATCTTACACCTGATATCACTGTTCACCTATCAGTAAGTAGGTATCTGGGTGTTAGCCACGTTACACCTGTTATCAATGTTCATGTAGCAGTAAGTAGGTACCTGGGTGCTAGGCAAATTACACCTACTGTCGCTTCACCTAGCAGTAAGTAGGTACTGGGGTGTTAGTTACCTTACACCTGCTGTTACTGTTCACCTATCAGTAAGTAGGTACCTGGGTGTTATCCACGTTACACCTGTTATCAATGTTCATGTAGCAGGAAGTATGTACCTGGGTGTTAGGCAAATTACACCTACTATCACTTCACCTAGCAGTAAGTAGGTACCTGGGTGTTAGTTACCTTACAACTGCTGTCCCTGTTAGCAGTAAGCAGGTACAGTACCTTGGTGTTAATCACCTTATGTCAGTTCACCTAGGAGTAAATAGGTACCTGGGTGTTAGTCAACTTACACCTGCTATCACTGTTCACCTAGCAGTAAGTAGGTACCTGGGTAATAGTCACCTTACACCTGCAGTTACTGTTCACCTAGCAGTAATTGGATATTAATTGTAATATTATCCAAAGGATATTCAAAATTCTTTTATATAAGCAAAATTAGTAAATTAATTTTAATTTTAAAACTTTCAAATTATTATGCAAGATTTTAAAAATTCTAAAAACGTTATATAAAATTTATTAAATGTTTTAAATATTGTAATTCATTTTTATGTCAATACTAAAAAATTGTTTTACCAAAGATAAAAAAAAGATTTTCTAAAACTTTTTATCAAATTTTGACGAGATTATAATTCCAAATTTATTTTAAGACTATAGTTGTCAGTCAAATATTTATTCTATTAAGTAAATTAGTAATTACGCTGGCAATTAAGGTATAAGTAATTAAGTTAGGAACTTAATAAGTAAGTGAATTTCATTAGTATGTAAGTACGTAACTAAGAAAGTAAATTAGAAGGTTAGTAAGAAAGATAATAAGTTAGTAACGTTGTGTGTTAGTAAGTAATTTAGTGAAGTAACAAGTTAGCATGTTAGTATGTTAGTAAGTTACTAAGTTACTTTATTTAGGTACAGTTACACATAAGTTCAGTTATTACACATAATAACACTTGTATAAATTACTCTCCATCATAACCAAAAAATACACATAATATTAAATACTAACTCAAGGGGGAGTTAATTGATAGTTCTTGGCCTCTCCTGTTGCAATCAACACATCATCAGGAGCTTGCAATGTTCTAGATACAAAGTCCAGGTAGATTAGTTCAGGGGAACATTCCTAGAGCTGTCATTCAACTCTCCTTGTGGCTGTTTTCCATCTTGTATCGCTTGATGGCAATTATCGCATATCAAATCATTATGTATCAACAACAACCTTCTTGATCTAAGTTATCTTAACATTCACAGTCCAGGACCTGGGAGTGATAATGTCAGAGAATCTCACTTTCAAAGATCACAACAATGTATCTAACACATCTGATAGGAAAATGATAGGATGGATAATGAGAACCTTCAAAAATATTAATGGAAAGCCAATGATGATTCTCTTCAAATCGCTTTTTCTCTCTAAGCTGGAATATTGCTGTACACTTGTGGCCTCTTTCAAGGCAGATGAAATTGGAGACCTTAAGAATAAACAAAGAACTTTTACTGCATTTATATGTGCAATAAAGCACCTAAATTACTGGGAAGAGGTGAAATCTCTTGACCTGTACTCCTTGGAACGCAGGGGAGAAAGATACATCATAATATACACTTGGAAAATCTTTGAGGGACTAGTCCACAATCTGCCTAAGCAAATCACTCTCAACGAAAAAAAAATCGGCAGGCGGTGCTACAACACCTCCAGTGAAAAGCAGTGGCGCCACTAATATCCTGAGACAACACAGTGTCAGGGGCCCAAGACTGTTCAACTGCCTCCCAGCATTCATAAGAAGAATTACCAATAGATCCCTAGCTGTCTTCAAGATACTTGGCTGTCTTCAAGACTCTTGGCTGTCTTCAAGACCCATGGCTGTCTTCAAGACTCTTGGCTGTCTTCAAGACCCATGGCTGTCTTCAAGACCCATGGCTGTCTTCAAGACCCATGGCTCTCTTCAAGACCCCTGGCTCTCTTCAAGACCCATTGCTGTCTTCAAGACCCATGGCTCTCTTCAAGACCCCTGGCTGTCTTCAAGACCCATGGCTGTCTTCAAGACTCTTGGCTGTCTTCAAGACCCATGGCTGTCTTCAAGACAAACAAACAAACAAACAAACAAACAAATTTTATTATAATAATAATATAATATCTTTATTTACTACAAGTACATGTACATGGTATACAGGTCTAGCTGACATCAGTGACATACTACTATATAGAAAGTCCCTTGTTATGCTGAGCATTTCGGGCAGATTAGGTCAGTGTCCTAGGATGCGACTCACACCAGTCGACTAACACCAAGGTACCCATTTTACTGATGGGGAACATAGACAACAGGTGTAAAGAAACACGCCCAATGTTTCTGCCCTGGCTGGGAATCGAACCCAGGCCCTCGCCGTGTGAAGCGAGAGCTTTAGCCACCAGACCACCAGGTTACATAGATATCGGAAGTTACAATGTAAATTGAGTGCAAGGAGAGCCACTGACATGCCATGGCATTAGGGGCAGCTTATTCTAGTCCTTAAAAACTATGTACTTAATATTAGAGAAATTTATTGAGTTTATTCTAGTTAAAAATTATTTTCAAAATTACAATATGATGAAATTTTACTGTTTAAATTTTTATATAATGATATTAGATCTTAGATTGTTACAGGTGTTAAGATTCTTGAATGATAATATGGAATTGAGATTATCTTAAGGAAAATAACATTGAGCATTTTTGACATTAACTTATAATATGAGTAGGGGGTAACATAATAGTAACATATTATTAAAAATTGAGATTATCGTATAGGAAAGTAACAATGAGCATTTTTCAAAGTAGTTTATAGCATGATCATTTAGGTTTGGGTGAGTAGGTGGTTTTTGAGTTGAGTCTTAAATTGATTTTCAGACAAGATTATCTTAATATTTACTGGTAATGAATTCCAGATTCTGGGGCCCTTTATGTGCATAGAATTTTTACATAGGTTGATATGAACACGGGGTATATCAAAAAGTGATCTGTGTCGTGTGTTGTGGTCATGGGTCCTATTAAAGTTGGTGAGGAGAGTTTTGAGCAGAGGGTTTATATTAGAGTGTAAAGTTTTATATATGTAGTAGGCACAAGAGTAAGTATGAATGTTCTTTACGGTGAGTAGTTTGAGACTTTTGAATATTGGTGGAGTATGCTGTCTAGAGTGGGAATTTGTTATCATTCTGACTGCGGCCTTTTGTTGTGTTATGAGTGGTCTAAGGTGATTTAACGTTGTTGATCCCCATGCACAGATTCCATAGGTGAGATACGGGTAGATAAGTGAATGATAGAGTGCAAGGAGAGCTGATTGAGGTACATAATAGCGTATCTTTGATAATATGCCTACTGTCTTCGAGATTTTCTTGGAAATTTGTTGTATATGTGTTTGGAATTTAAGGCTACTGTCAAGGTGGATTCCTAGGAATTTTCCCTCTGTGAGTCTTGTGATGGGTGTACCATTAAGTGTTATGTTAAGTGGAACATTTGTGACTTTGCTTCCAAACTGTATGAAGTAGGTCTTGTCAGTATTGAGAGTAAGCTTGTTAGTCGTCATCCATGTTGATATTTTCTGTAATTCGGCATTAACAGTGTTGGCCAGTATAACTGGATTTGGGTGAGAGAAGACATATGTTGTGTCATCTGCAAATAAAATGGGTTTGAGTAGTTGTGATGCATTCGGTAGGTCATTTATGTAAATGAGGAATAGGAGTGGCCCCAGGACACTTCCTTGAGGGACTCCGATTGTAATTGGTTGTGTGGAAGAGTTCTCTCCATTTGTGTACACGTATTGGCTTCTGTTGGTGAGGTATGATTTTAGGTAGTTGAGTGGGTGCCCCTTATACCATAGTGTGCTAATTTTGTGAGCAGTAAATCATGGTCGACTGTATCAAAAGCTTTGCGGAGATCAATGAAGATTCCCAGTGGGACTTCTTTTTTCTCAAGTGCTGTATATATTAACTCCAACATGTGTGTAATAGCATCGTTTGTGCTCTTGTTTGTCCTGAATCCAAATTGACAGGGGTTGAGTACATTGTGTGAGACGAGGTAGGAATAGATTTGTCTATGAATTAATTTTTCGAAGATTTTAGAAAGCAATGGTAAATTAGAAATTGGTCTATAATTATTCAGGTCTGTTTGATCACCTCCTTTGTGGATCGGGGTGACCCTAGCTATTTTGAGAATTGATGGAAAGGTAGAGGCTTCAATGGATTTATTGAATAGTGTTGCTATGATTGGTGACAGTACCTGTGAAGCTTTTTTGTACATAAAAGTTGGTAGGCTGTTTATGTCTCCTGCCTTGTTTTTAAGGGTGTTGATTATGAGCGAGACTTCAATTGGGTTGGTAGGAGCTAGGAATAGCGTATTAGGGTAGGTGTTGGCTGTCTTCAAGCAGGCACTGGAGAGGCACCTAAAGTCGGTACCTGACCAGCCAGGCTGTGGTTCGTACGTTGGACTGCGTGCGGCCAGCAGTAACAGCCTGGTTGATCAGGCTCTGGTCCAAAAGATAAGATAAGGTTTCTTCGGATTTTTAACCCCGGAGGGTTAGCCACCCAGGATAACCCAAGAAAGTCAGTGCGTCATCGAGGACTGTCTGTCTTATTTCCATTGTGGTCCTTAATTTTGTCCCCCAGGATGCCACCCACACCAGTCCACTAACAACCCAGGTACCTATTTGCTGCTAGGTGAACATGACAACAGGTGTAAGGAAACACGTCGAAATGTTTCCACCCGCCGGGAATCGAACCCGGGCCCTCAGTGTGTGAAGCGAGAGCTCAAGCCACCAGACCACCGGGCCACCAACATGAGGCCTGGTCACAGACCGGGCCGCGGGGGCGTTGACCCCTGGAATTCTCTCCAGGTAAACAACATATACAACATATATTTCCCTCCCCAGGAGGAACAACATATATTTTCCCCCCAGAAGGAACAACATATATTTTCCCCCAGAAGGAACAACATATATTTTCCCCCAGAAGGAACAACATATATTTTCCCCCAGGAGGAACAACATATATTTTCCCCCAGAAGGAACAACATATATTTTCCCCCAGAAGGAACAACATATATTTTCCCCCAGAAGGAACAACATATATTTTCCCCCAGAAGGAACAACATATTTTCCCCCAGGAGGAAAAACATATATTTTCCCCCAGAAGGAACAACATATATTTTCCCCCAGAAGGAACAACATATATTTTCCCCCAGGAGGAACAACATATATTTCCCCCCAGGAGGAACAACATATATTTTCTCCCAGGAGGAACAACATATATTTTCCCCCAGGAGGAACAACGTATATTTTCCCCCAGAAGGAACATATATTTTCCCCCAGGAGGAACAACATATATTTTCCCCCAGAAGGAACAACATATCTTTTCCCCCAGGAGGAACAACATATATTTTCTCCCCAGGAGGAACAACATAAATTTCCCCCAGAAGGAACAACATATATTTTCCCCAGGAGGAACAACATATATTTTCCCCAGGAGGAACAACATATATTTTCCCCAGAAGGAACAACATATATTTTCCCCAGAAGGAACAACATATATTTTCCCCCAGGAGGAACAACATATATTTTCCCCCAGAAGGAACAACATATATTTTCCCCCAGAAGGAACAACATATATTTTCCCCAGAAGGAACATATATTTTCCCCAGAAGGAACAACATATTTTCCCCCAAGAGGAACAACATATATTTTCCCCAGAAGGAACAACATATATTTTCCCCAGAAGGAACAACATATATTTTCCCCAGAAGGAACAACATATATTTTCCCCAGGAGGAACAACATATATTTCCCAGGAGGAACAACATATATTTTCTCCCAGGAGGAACAACATATATTTTCCCCAGGAGGAACAACGTATATTTTCCCCCAGAAGGAACATATATTTTCCCCCAGGAGGAACAACATATATTTTCCCCCAGAAGGAACAACATATCTTTTCCCCCAGGAGGAACAACATATATTTTCTCCCCAGGAGGAACAACATAAATTTCCCCAGAAGGAACAACATATATTTTCCCCAGGAGGAACAACATATATTTTCCCCCAGGAGGAACAACATATATTTTCCCCCAGAAGGAACAACATATATTTTCCCCCAGGAGAAACAACATATATTTTCCCCCCAGGAGGAACAACATATATTTTCCCCCAGGAGGAACAACTTATATTTTCCCCCAGGAGAAACAACATATATTTTCCCCCCAAGAGGAACAACATATATTTTTCCAAAGAGTTTAAGTTTAACATTTTATTATGCACCCCATACCCATCCTGTGGGCGGTAGTCAAAAGATTACAAAGGTATATAATGGGTCCAGGGACTGGACCTCAAAGCTGTGATAGCTGAACAAGTTACAAAGGTAATGAACACAGGTAGATCAGGTCACAATCATGACAAGTTACAAAGGTATTTACAGGTTATAGAGGCAAGAGGAGGTGGCCCGGTGGTCTGGTGGCTAGAGCTCTCGCTTCACACAAGGAGGGCCCGGGTTCGATTCCCGGCGGGTGGAAACATTTCGACGTGTTTCCTTACACCTGTTGTCATG
>WNWK01040586.1:0-16898 GCA_009830355.1 Cherax destructor
GAAAGGCAGAAGGACAGCAGTGTGTAGAGAGTGTTCTGTGGATAGGCCAGTGTAGTGGTTTGGGTGATGGGGGTAGGATGGGGCAGGATAAGGTGGGGGGATGGGGGTAGAGAGGAGGAACAAGCAGGCTAGTCACCGCCTTACCCTCTTGAAGGGATGGGGCTCGAAGTGACAGCAAGCAAGTTTTCCTCTCCGCTCTGGTCAGCTGGAGGATCAGTGTTCAGAGCAGCTGGGAGCGCCGATTAGGTAAAACTTGCGATTTTGGCTTATATAGCAACGCTCCCCTTGCCATATAAGACAAGTGAAAATTTGTGTATGCAATAATTTCGCCAAAATCATTCTGAACATATCGAAAAAAATATATTTCATTGTTTTTGTTTATTATTAAATTAATGTTAACGTATTTAAAATATATTTAGTTGGGTTAGGCTAAATTAAATTGCGCTTGTTGTAATAAGGTTAGGTAGGTTTTCAAAGTTTCTCTTGGTACAAAATTATAAATTCTTACATTAACATAAATGGAAAAAATATATCTTCAAACGTATAAGAGAAAATTTTAGAAAGGACTTAATTTTAGATGAGTTCTTGCTAATTGACCAGTTTTACCTAATCGGCACGACATATATATATATATATATATATATATATATATATATATATATATATATATATATATATATATATATATATATATATATATATATATATACATATATATATATATATATCATCTATGTTGTTTTACTCACTATTGTATCCTTGTTAATGTATTTTGGCAATGTATTGTATCTTGAAATAAATTTTATATATATATTTAATAAAAGATGGGGTGGTAGGGAAAGTGGAATATTCAAATGGCTTCAGAAAGACATCTAAATATTCTTCCTTGAAGCCTTTTATCCACTTCTCCGAGGCTATGGGATCCACAATTCACACCAGAGGTGGACCCCATCCTATATATATATATATATATATATATATATATATATATATATATATATATATATATATATATATATATATATATATATATATATATATATATATATATATATATATATATATATCGTGCCGAATAGGTAAAATTAGTCATTTAGCAAGAACTTATTTAAAATTAAGTCCTTTCTAAAAATAATCTCTTATATGATTAAAGATATGTTTTTTTTTCATTTATGTTAATGTAAAAATTCATAATTTTGTGCCAAAAGAACCTTAGAAATCTAACTTAAACTAATCTAACTAAATCAATTTTAGATATGATTACAATAATTTGATAATAAACAAACGCATTGATATATATATATTTTTCGTTAGGTTCAGAATGTTTTTTGCGATATTAATGCATCCACAAATTTTCGCTTGCCTTATTCGCCAAGAAGAACGTTGCTATTTAAGCCAAAATCTTTTGTATATAGTTCTACTGTCTTCAAATTACGTCGGCAAGAACAGTGTTGCTTAAATAGCAACGCTCTTCTTGCCGAATAAGGCAAGCGAAAATTGAATTTGTGTATGCACTAATTTTGCAAAAATATATATGTCGTGCCGATTAGGTAAAACTTGCGATTTTGGCTTAAATAGCAACATATATATATATATATATATATATGTCGTGCCGATTAGGTAAAACTGGTCAATTAGCAAGAACTCATCTAAAATTAAGTCCTTTCTAAAATTTTCTCTTATACGTTTAAAGATATATTTTTTTCATTTATGTTAATGGAAGAATTTATAATTTTGTACAAAGAGAAACTTTGATAACCTACCTAACCTTATTACAACAAGCGCAATTTAATTTAGTCTAACCCAACTAAATATATTTTAGATACGTTAACATTAATTTAATAATAAACAAACACAATGGAATATATTTTTTTCGTTATGTTCAGAATGATTTTGGCGAAATTATTGCATACACAAATTTTCACTTGTCTTATATGGCAAGGTGAGCGTTGCTATTTAAGCCAAAATCGCAAGTTTTACCTAATCGGCACGACAAAAAAATATATATATATATATATATATATATATATATATATATATATATATATATATATATATATATATATATATGGACAACCTCACCAAAACATTTCTTCACAAGACTCGCCGCATTCTGAGGGAATCAGAACTAGGAAAGAAACTTCTACACACCATTCCCAGCAACCCCAGACCTGCCAGAATGTACGGTCTGCCCAAAACTCACAAACCAGGTATCCCATTGAGGCCCATATCCTCGGGAATAGGCAGTGCTCCCCACCAAATCTCAGGAATTCTCGCTAAACACCTCTCCAAACTTTTGGGCACCATCAGTCCAGCACATCTCAAACACTCTGGTGACCTTCTCAATCGCATTCGCAACATCAATATCAGAAAGAAGAAACTCTCCAGCCTTGATGTAACATCCCTATTCACCAAAGTACCTACTACACAAGCTATCGATCTCTTGCGCAGGAAAATTGACGACTCGCTTGATCTTCCTCTTCCAGCCAGCGATTTCATCGACCTTGTTGAACTATGTGTTGGCTTTACATGTTTCTCTTTCGAAAACCAACTCTTTCAGCAAACTTTTGGACTACCCATGGGATCGCCACTTAGTGCCGTCCTTGCGAACCTATATATGGAACATTTGGAAGCCGAGCGATTTTCCACTATTATTCCCTCTTCTGTCACCTGGCTTCGTTATGTTGACGACATTCTCATCATAACTCCCAGACGCTTCAACGTTCAAGCTCTCCAACACGAACTCAACCAGGTTGAACCATCAATCCAGTTTACACTAGAAGAAGAAGTCGACAACACTCTTCCTTTCCTTGATGTTCTTCTCTGCAAAGCTGACCATGAACTTCGTTTTAAAGTCTATCGAAAACCTACCAATCAACACGATCTTCTCCACTTCTACTCTCACCACGACACCAAAATTAAACGTGGTGTAATTATAGGCTTTTTTCCCGCGCGTACTCAGAATCTGCAGCAGTGAGTTCCTTGAAGAAGAATGCTCCCTCATTGAACAAGTTTTTCCAAACTTCACTATCCTCGTCACTTCATTAGAGACTGCAGACGACGGGCATTAAACATCTTCAACACACCCAGAGAAGACACTGCTGAGAAGAGATACATAGTCCTTCCCACCAACTCCATGTCCAAACAAGTTTCCAACATTTTTCTAAGACCTCATTCCGAGTATCCACCTCCACATCCACCACCATCAAGGACATTACCAGTAACAGACAGGAAAAGCTTCAATCCACGGCAGGGGTATACACAATCCCTTGTAATAGCTGCAGCAAATTATACGTTGGCGAAACATCCAGAGACCTACAAACACGCATTTCAGAACACCAGTACGCAGGCAGATCTGACGACTCAAGAAATGCCTGTGTTCAACACCGAAATTACACAACCATTTAATCAACTACAGAAACGCAAGACTCATCGCCAGAGAAGACAACACGCAATACCGAAGAATCCTAGAATCATCACTCATCTGTATATCCAACAACTTCAACCAGAACAACGGCTTCTACAACATAGCTGAACCTATTGCCAAGAAACTTCTTCAACGCTATCCCACCTAGAACTCAAGAATGGTACACTGCAGGTCCTTTAAGTCACACTATGTTTTTAACTATCACACTACTTTTAAGACTCACATGCAGCTTTCTCCACCTGACCCAGCATTCTCCACCTGACTGTACCCTATATATATCTCCATGTTGCTCATTTTCCAGGTAGATCTGTCTGTGACTCGATAAAGCCCACTGCGTGGGCGAAACGTTGTCAATAAAGGATCACATTATACTGCTTATGTGTTTATTTTTCCATTGTGTCGGTATTTTATACCATTTATTTTCTACTGTGAGGTGTTGTCTTTGTTAGTGTGATGTGACTGTGAGGTGTATTCTGCCTCTTTATAAGCCTTCTTCTCACGTTTCCTTTTATAGTTCCTTGATAATGTGAGTAGTCACGAAAGCGCTTGGAATTCTTCTATTTTTTCATAGTGGTTGTTTTGCATATTTTGATATCACCTGTTTACTGTGATCTTTTGCAATATATATATATATATATATATATATATATATATATATATATATATATATATATATATATATATATATATATATATATATATATATATATATATATATATATATATATATATATATATATATATTGATGGCAACTTTGCCAGAGACTAACAGCTTGAATCTCTCTCTGTGGTTTTGGCACAATATCTTACATTCATAAACTCTACCAGGATTTTCATCAACAAGCCTGCGTGTGAATACCTGTAGCTTGTTCTCGAGTGGCTACAAGACCCTCCATTTCATTTCTTTCATTAGAATCAAGAAAAGAATTGTGTACGTGGGTTCAGTGCTAGAGTGATGAGTGTGGATACACGAGGGTCCTCTGACGGAAGATGGGGGTTGGTTGGGGATGAGGCCAGATTATGACTGTCATAATCTTCCACACACATAAACACATCATGCAAACTTATTCTGATAACAGTGATTGTTTACGTTTTCATTTTTCTTTTGGGTGTACCTTGTGTTGTGTATAGTGGTGTGTTGTGTATAGTGGTGTGTTGTGTATAGTGGTGTTTTGTTTATAGTGGTGTGTTGTGAATATTGCTGCGTTGTGTATAGTGACGTGTTGAGAACCCCAATGGAAATAAGTCACTTTGTCTGACTTTTCTGGGTTATCCTAGGTTCTCTACACATATGCTGCTATGTATAATAATCTATGTAACTGTATTTGTGTATACCTGAATACACTTACTTATGTAGTGCAGAGAGCAGGCAGCTCTGACACGCCCAGCTAGGCCTGCCTGCCCTGGGTTTCACCGTCCTCCCTCAATACTCATGAGGCCGTGAGACCACCAACCACATCTGGGACGACGCTTTCATCCACCTCCATCCTTCACCATGAACCACCGTGGAATGTGCCTTCATCCATACCTGTAATTTTCCCCCAGTTCAGGCTTACCAGACAGACTGAGGTATGTCAGAAGATGTTGCAGGTAGCCATCCACAAAGCCAGGGAAACAGTGCACCTAACAGTGAGAGAAGAGGCAAATGTCAGGTGTGTGGATCATATCAGGCACTCAGTAGGAGTGACCTTATCCGTGCATACTATGGGTGTGCGGGTCACATATGCTCCTTGCAGAGAGCAGCCCACAGCCTCCATGCGCAGACGAAACCTCCAATGGCAACCTCCTCAGTTGCGATGATTGTGACTTGTATGACCAGAGCCCCACTTCATAAAGGTGGCAGCAAAGCAGTAGCTAAGAACTATAGACCAATAGCTTTAACGTCCCATATCATAAAAATCTTTGAAAGAGTTCTAAGAAGAAGGATAGCAAACCACTTGGACTCCCAAAAATTGCACAACCCAGGGCAACATGGTTTCAGAGCAGGTCGCTCCTGCCTCTCGCAACTGCTAGACCACTATGATATGGAATTAGATGCTCTGGAAAACAAGCAGAATGCAGATGTAGTATACACAGATTTTGCAAAAGCCTTTGACAAGTGCGATCATGGTGTAATAGCACACAAAATGCCTGCTACAGGGATAACTGGCAAAGTAGGCAGATGGATCTTCAACTTCCTAACCAATCGAACACAAAGAGTAGTGGTAAACAGAGTAAAATCGGAAGCTGCCATAGTAAAGAGCTCTGTACCACAAGGCACAGTACTCGCACCTATCCTGTTCCTCACTCTCATATCGGACATAGACAGAGATGAAAACCATAGCACCGTATCATCCTTTGCAGATGATACTAGGATCTGCATGAGAGTGTCATCCATTGAGGACACGGCAAATCTCCAAGAAGATGTAAACCAAGTTTCCCAATGGGCAACAGAGAACAATATGATGTTCGATGAAGACAAATTCCAACTACTCCGTTATGGAAAACTGGAGGAAATAATAGCTAGGACTGAGTATATTACAAACTCCAATCACACAATAGAGCGGAAAAGCAATGTGAAGGACCTGGGTGTGGTAATGTCAGAACCTCTTACCTTCAAGGACCACAACAATGCCACTATCACATCTGCGAGGAAACTGATAGGATGGATAATGAGAACATTCAAGACAAGAGATGCCAAGCAAATGATGATCCTTTTTAAATCACTTGTTCTCTCTAGGCTAGAATACTGCTGTACATTAACATCCCCATTCAAGGCAGGTGAAATTTCAGATCTAGAGAATATACAGAGAATCTTTACTGCACGTATAAGTTCCATCAAACACCTTAACTACTGGCAACGCCTGGAAGCACTAGACTTATATTCACTGGAGCCCAGGCGAGAGAGATATATCATAATCTACACCTGGAAGATTCTGGAGGGACTGGTCCCTAATAAGCACACATAAATCACTCCATACAAAAGCAAAAGACTTAGCAGACGGTGCAACGTACCTCCGGCGCCCCGCCACTGGTACACTAAGAGAAAACACAATAAGTGTCCGGGGCCCAAGACTGTTCAACAACTTCCCACCAGCCATAAGGGACATTACCAGTAGACCTCTGGTTGTCTTCAAGAGGGAGCTGGACAGATACCTAAAGTCAGTGCCAGATCAGCCGGGCTGTGGTACGTACATTGGACTACGTACAGCCAGCAGTAACAGCCTCGTTGATCAGGCCCTGATCCACCGGGAGGCCTGGTCATAGACCGGTCCGCGGGGACGTCGATCCCCGGAATACCCTCCAGGTAGACTCCAGGTAGGGTAAGGATAGAAATATGGGAAAAGGGTTGGTAGGGGAGTGGAGATGGGGTAATAAATGTAAGTGGCCTAACTACTTTGGTTCATTTTAGTACATGTGTGTGTAGTGCCATTAATGAAATCAATTTCATTGAATGGGGTATAACACTTACCCATCAGCTTCACAGTTATACATTTGTTATGTATAACTATATGACGCTGAGTTGGCAGGGGTATACTTTTTGCAACTGCCTTTTTTGCGATTACAGGGCGTAGGCTGGAAATGACGATAGCAAGGCGTTTGATGTAGGTAGATTGCTACTCAGAGATACTGGTAATTGTTACATGGTTAGATGTATCAGTTAGTAAGTTAAAAGGCAAGTCTCCATAAATTGGGGGTGGTTTTATTCTTATTGGACATAAAAGGTCTCTGGAAATTATCCTTATGGATGAATCGTTTCACTCTCTGTTGTAGGTTCATTCTTCGGGTTCTGTGCGGAGGTGTGTTGATGATGTAGTCGGTGGTGTTTGTTGGTTGGGGAGGGTTATCTCTGTCTGGTATATAGAGTTCTTGCATGTCGTATAGTTGTCTCTTCTTCACTTTATGAAGCCTTAAATTTATTTAATCTATCTCCTGCTGGATGTGTAGATCTTTCATCCTGATTCTGTCTCTCCTCCTGGTGCCTTTGATGACGCGGAGTGCTCTATTCTGGACCTTTTGTAGCTGTAGCATGTTGGTTTTAGTTGTTAATGACAGGTACACAAGGATATTCTAGCATAGGTCTTATCATCATCGTGTACAGGTGTTTCTTGGTGTGTCAAGGGGCTTGATTAAACCTGTATAGTTTGTGAAGGCGGATTTTGGCTATGTTCATCTATCTCGTATCCCAGGATCTTTTTCGGGTTTCTGATGGCAATAGGTGTACCTCTGATGGAGATACCCCCTTTGTCTTCTGTAGTTGTTGCAAAACATACGATGGTACTGATGAGGCCTTTGTCTGGGTTGGTCGTGATTCTCCATTTCATCTCCCAGTTTGCTGTTCTTCGTAGTCGGATGGCATTCAAATCTACTACTATTTTTATTCTAGTTCACATTCCTAAAGCTGCTCGTCCATATGTTGCAGGGAAATTCGCAGACCTTTTAAGGCAGGTAAATGAAGATTCCACCAACTTAGAGACCCTAAGCACCATTAAGTTATTGCGCAACCTGCTTCTGTTTGGCAATGTCTGTCTAGCAGCTCATGCAAGACTCTGCAAATTGATAATCACATCAGTCATCACAGCAGTGCGCAACTACCCAAGAACAGATAACTGCGTCCCTCTGCCCCATCATCGCAGGAATCACCGAAGCAGGCCCCCCTTCCCCCCATCCGAAAAAAACTGAAAATGAGAAAATTTGTGAACAGGTTAGCCAAAAAATTGAAGAAGGCAACACAGTGGGAGCAATCAGAATAATCACAGGTGACGACACAGTTCTTCCAAAGATGAGGCCTAAGTTTAAGCACTAAGTCATAAGCACCCAATCAGGAAGACCAGTGTCACTAACAATAACCCTGATGGAAATAAATGGTTTAAAATACCGAGACAATGGAAAAATAAACACATAAGCAATATTATACGTGGAAGAAACATCCAGAGACCTCCAAACACGTATTTCAGAACACCAGTACGCAGACAGATCTGACGATTTAAGGAATGCCTGTGTTCAACACCAAAATCCACACAACCATTTAATCAACTATAGAAACGCAAGACTTATCGCCCGAGAAGAAAACACTCAATACCGCAGAATCCTGGAATCATCACTTATCGGTATATCAAACAACTTCAACCAAAACAACGGCTTCTATAACATAGCTGAACCCTTGCCAAGAAACTTCTTCATTCGTACCCGTCAGTCCCGTGCAGGTCCTCATCAGGTCCAACCTGCCCAGCATTCTCCACCTGACTCCATCCTATAAATACTCCCGTACCTTTCACCCAGGTAGATCTGTTTGTGACTTGATAAAGCCCACCGTGTGGGTGAAACGTTGTCAATAAAGGATCACATTATACTGCTTATGTGCTTATTTTTACAATAACAGTTAATTTTGCCAGAATTAGACGTTTATAAAGCTATAGGGTCATTTCAAGTAGGAACTGCAGGAGGTTACATTAGAATACGATCATAACACATCAAAGCGATGATAAATCCAATGCTTGCACAGCTGCATCAATTCTCCTTTCTGAGTTAATAACCTTCGTCAACAACTGTCTGGTGGGGCGGATTTCTGAAGAAATTAAATCTTTCTTTTTCGGAGCCTCCTTATGTGCTTTGAAGAAGACAGATGCGGAACCACATCAGTCGCTGTTGGTAACACTCTTCGTCGTCTCGTTGTCAAAGCAGTAGAAGCCACCATCTTCAGGGTCCTTCAAGGCATTGAAGCGGCGACTCATGCAAGAAGGGCCGAAATTCGGGACTTATCATATACTCGCTACTCCCCCATCCTCATCCTCCATGCATCCATGCTGTCCTTCACCCGTCATCCTGCAGCTGACGCCCTCCCATGCCCATAATGTCAGCAATGTCACAAGATGTGCTTGGTTCCCAGGAATCTCCACGACAGTGCCAACGTTGTGGAATCCGTCCACGAGGCATCTGCCAGGTGTGCCACATGGAGTGTGCACTCAATTCCTCAAATGGCAACATCTGTGCATACAATGGATGTCTAGGCTACAGGAGGGCTCCAAATGGGAATAACTAACAGCCCCTCCCAGCAGAAAGACTGACAGCTACCGTGACTTCACCTCTTCAGAGAACCTAAAATCTGCAATCAAATTAACATCAACCAGGACGTTGACACACATCCCCAGAGCAGTTCGCCCTCAAGCTGCTAACAAATTCGCTGACCTCTTCAAGAAAGTCAGCGATGCCCCTAAAAACAACGGATCTTGGCACAACCTACTGCTATTTGGCAATGCCTGTCTGGCTGTCCCACCAAGGAGGGACAAGTCCCTAGCAGCATCTGTTATCAGGACAATAAATGAATTCCCAAGAGATGACAACCTCGTCCGTCTCCCTTCTAGGGCGACAAACACCCGCTGGGCAAATGCTAACAACAGATCACATAATTCCTTAAAAATCAGAGCCCAAATTAACAAAAAAATAGAAGAGGGTAATACTAATGGAGCACTGAGGCTTATAACCAGTGAGAATACCATTGCCCCTAAGGAAGTCATTACCGCACAAGCTCCCAGTACCAACATTGAGCTCCCTGACATTGCAGCAGGTGAAGAATATTTAACCATACAGGACGTTGATGTGTATAAAGCCGCTATGTCATTTCCACAGGGCTCAGCAGGGGCTTTCACCGGTTTAAGGCCACAACACTTAAAGCAAATACTCATCCAGCACTTGGTGATGTTTCAGAGAGACTGCTTGTCTGAACTCACAAAATTTTCCAATGTGTGCCTGGCTGGCAGTATCCCAGAGGACATTAGACCCCTCTTCTTTGGTGCCTCACTTTGTACCCTCCAGAAAAAGGAATGAGGAATCAGGCCCATTGCTGCAGCCTTGTCGCCAAGGCTGCAGTACGAATAGTGAGCCAAGAGGCTGCCGCAATGTTGAAACCAACTTAACAAGATTGTGAAGCAGCTGCCCATGTAGCACGAGCATACATCAACATGTTAGATGAACAAGCCTTGATCAAATTGGACTTTGCCAACGCTCTCAACTTAGAAAGTATGTTGCTCTCCAAGCAGTTTCTAGACACTCCATTCCCTCTATCCCTTCATACAATCGTGTTATAGTGTGACTTCTAAACAATTGTTTTGGGACCATGAAATTGACTCATGTAAGGGGTGTGCAACAGGGGGACCCTGTAGCCCCTTTCTTTTCTGTCTGGTCACAGAAACACTCTCCACTGAGTTCAATATCTGGTTCTTGGATGATGGTACCCTACCTGGCACTACAGAATCTCTACTAGAGGACATCAGAAAAAAATAAAGACATGGGAAAGAGCCTGTGCCTATCTTTAAACCCCACCAAATGCGAAATAATTTCTACCAATCATCAGACATTCTGAATATTAGTGTTGTTTTACCAGAAGCACGAGCCATTTATCAACCAACAGCACTCTTCTTGGTGCTCTTCTTGGGCCCAATGTCATTAATCTGTTTCTAGAAAATAAAATCTCAGACTTCAGGACCATGGAAGGCAAGATGAAAGACAATGATGCACATGATGTGTTCTACCTGCTAACCACGTGCCTGTCCATTCCAAAAATTACTTACCTCCTGAGATGCTCCCCAGCCTTCAGCAGTCCGAAACTCAAAGAATATTACTCCCTCCTAAAGACCATGCTAGAGAGTGTATTGAATCTTCCGCTTGAAGATGGACAGTGGTTGCAAGCCTCACTTCCAGTCAGGCTTGGGGGGATGGGAGTACGCAAATCCTCTCAGACTGCCCTACCAGCTTTCCTATCCTCATCCATAGCATCAAATGAGTTAATTTCAAATTCTTCTGGACAACCACAGTGACTCAGCAAGAATACAAAACCCTAGCTACGCCAGTGCCGTCACCGAATGGTAGACTATCGCTGCTCCAGCACCAAAACCTAGTGCAGCACTGGCCTACAAACAGTGAAGCTGGGATGACCACATTGCTGAAAAGGTGCTTGCCAACATGCTTAGGGCTGTAACATCAGACAGGGAGACCGCCCGTCTCCAAGCTGTGAGTGCACCTCACTGTCTGGCACACAAGACACTGGATGCCCAGCCGAGAGAGAGCCCTGACCACTAGCAGCCAACAGTACTCACAACCCAGCAAACCGCCCCGAGGGGATGGTTTGCTGGGTTGTGAGTATAATCCATACAGGTATAGTCCCATGCTATATATATATATATACATGGTGAACAAAATATTTAAAATAAACAGTATAGAAAAATTTACCCGTTGACGTTCTCTTTTAATATTTAAACATCGCAGGATAATTGCTTATGGAATTTGTAATTTTATATATGGAATCCGGCGTCGGAGTTTTACATATTTTTGTGGCTGCATGTTATATTTATACAGTGAAATATTTTTTTTATATTTTATACTCATAGTCGCAATATTAATATATAAACTAATGATCATGCTGAAAGTACTTCAGCCATCACTACGGCTGCTACTCTTTTTTGTACTACTACTACTGCTACTACTACCACTACTTCTCCTACTACTACTACTACTGCCTACTACTACCACTACTTCTCCTACTACTACTACTACTACTGCTACTACTACCACTACTTCTCCTACTACTACTACTACTACTGCTACTACTACCACTACTTCTCCTACTACTACTACTACTACTACCACTACCACAGTTACTACTACTGTTATCTCTTTTCTATTATTACTATTGGTATTATTATGATTACTATTGCTATTATTATTCTTATTGATATTATTATTATTATTATTATTATTATTATTATTATTATTATTATTATTAATATTATTGTTATTATTATTATTATTATTATTATTATTATTATTTTTATTATTATTATTGTTGTTATTATTATTATTGTTTTATTACTGTTAGCATTATTATTATTAATATTATTATTATTATTATTATTATTATTATTATTATTATTATTATTATTATTATTATTATTATTATTATTATTATTTTTATTGTTATTGTTTTTAATGTTATTATTTTTAATATTATTATTATGAACACAGGTATAGTCTACTGGCCTGCACACCTGGCTGTAGCAGGATAACCACTTAGGAACGAACAGAATGGCAGCATTGAGTGTAACTGTTCATATTTCCTTCAAATAATAATCTGGTATGTACAATATATACAGTTTATGTACAACATAAACAGCTCTGTACAATAAGGCAAATGCAAACACAAGACACAGTGAGACCCGTAGGAACAAGACCTAAAGGTTAGCCTGCCAAGGATGATTCACATGTGTACAACATCGCTTCACAGTATTGGCGGACTTCCTTGTGACTGGTTGGGTGAACCAAGGTATAGATATAACAATGGGGCCCCTACTCATTAAACCCTAATCACCTGGTTTTCTCTTCGGGAGGCATGCCTATATGGGTGTGACACACGCCGAATAAAATGTAACATACTCTTAGCATGCCATAATTATTATTCACAAATAACCCGCACTAAGAAAGGGAAACTAATGATAATGTTGTGGTTCATCCTGTATCCTTGACCTTGATCATTGTCCTGGACGATTACAAATACTATAGCTGCCACAGCTAATATTATTTATTACCTATTCTAATAAAATTACGAGAACTGCTTTTACTAATTCTTCTGCATTATTACTTCCTCACTTTCCTTACTAGCTTCTATTAATCCTTCTTCACTCTACCCTCTTTGTCTCCTTTCCAACCTTCCTGACTGCTGTTATTCGTCTTTATTCGTCTCTCTATCCCCCTTAAGCACACTTCGGCTCACAATTTTATGGCTCTCATCTCTGACCTCAAATGCCTCATGATCTCGTCCATGAATTCAGGACGTCATCAATGATTATACAACCTCGTCCGTGACCTCAGTACCTCGTAAACTCATACAGTGCATCATGTCGCTGTTCCCTAATATCGTGATCTTCTTGATACCAAGATTTTATAATCTCAGCTTCTATCTCATGATGTCACCATTGACTTCATGTAACCCCCGTCCATGACCTCAGAACCTCACGATCTCATACGAGACCTTATGACATAATCTCTGATTCATGACCTCATGATTTCATTATTGACATCAAGACCTCATCTCGCGCAGACCGCGAAATGTCATTTCTTCATTTTCGGTCAGAAACGGTTCTCTCCCCTTTCCCTGGTCCTGGCTGAGCTGAGACTTGTGCGGCTGAGCTGATCTGTGAGTGGCTGAGTTGAGAGTTTTGTGACGGAGCTGAGAGTTATGTGACGGAGCTGAGAGTTGTGTGACAGAACTTCGCTAAGCCAAGAGTTGTGTACCTGAGCTTGAAAACCTTTGATTGGTTAATCGTAGGATGTGTTCTTTCGTCTACATGCTAACTAAATTGTGCTCACCGGGTAATGATTCCCGAGGTCGAATCCAGATCCTAGTCTTGCCTATCAATCCACAATCGACTAGATATGATGATTCCTAGACTCTTGGCTAGAAACCTTCTCCTTATATGAGACTGTTATTTTTCATGCACCACAATCAATATTATGAATAAGTTCCTAATATCCCCGTAGCTCATAACCTTCGGTAATATCTTCTTTTATGACAAGCAGTTTGTCGTACCCACCTGGGTGGGCAGAGACAGAGCATCTGGTATATTGTGATCATATGGCGCCGATTCCTCATTCTTATATTTACATTAGTGTTTCCTCATAGTTCATTCCCCTCAACTCCGAAACTAGTCAAAATACAAATATATAAACTTTGACGAGCTAATTGGCTTCATTATGAGTGGGCTGCACACAAATTGTCTGACTTGATGAATGATGTGTATGATGCCATAAATGACGTTTTTGCTCATCTATCCTTTCCCAGTCCAAAGTCTGAATTATATTCTCTACCTCTTCTGATTTTGTTTTTAGTCTTCTCTTCCCATGCAACATATTATAAGTAAGTATACACACACGGGGCCGGGTTCAATTCCCGGTGGGGCAGAAACATTTCGAAGTGTTTCCTTACATGCACATACACACACACATATACAACAGGCCTAGTGTCTAATTGACATGTGCCTAGGACAAAATGGTAACTACACACACACACACACACACCCTCGGGGTCAGGAGATTTGAATCGACCCCTGCAACCACAATTAGGTGAGTACATGCACGCACGCAAACTCTCTGTTGCCTATGTTTCAACCACACCTCCATCCGGGAAAAAAATTCTCCACCTATGATGAGTGTGTGTGTGTTTGTGTGTGTGTGTGTGTGTGTGTGTGTGTGTGTGTGTGTGTGTGTGTGTGTGTGTGTGTGTGTGAGTAAGCGGGTGAGTGTTGTGGTCCACAATCATCTTCCTTCCCCCAATCCCCTCCCGTCCCACAATCACCTCCCCTCCCACAATGTAATAAAAATATTCCCGTTCCATCAAATTTCAACTCATTTGATCGCTCTCCCTCATCTGTTGTTGCGCAGTCCCCATTCCCGTGTCCAATCCCTTCTTGCGCAGTCCCTGTCCATTCCTTATCTTGTCACCTAATTCCCATTCCCGTCTATCATCACTTGGCGAACAGTTTCGAATTCTGATGAATAAAAAGTCCCAATACCGTAGCTGGAACACTTCATCAAACACCTCACGACAACGTTTCGGTCTATCCTGGACCACTGACAAGTCATAGTAAACGTGACATGACGAACCGAAACATCTTCGTAAAGTTTATTTCCTAAGTAAGGGTTTCAGATGAAATGTTCCCATTACTGTTTCTCACCTCTTGTTCAGTAGTTTACATTCCTCTCTCCCATCTCTTGTGATATAGATGTCATTTCTGTCTCTTGTTTTTTACCTTCCAGCTGCCATTTGTTTCTCATTTCCTCTTCCAGTTTCATTCCTGTATCTTCACCCACTTCTTACCGTCCAGTTCCTATTTGTCTTGCAAGTCCCATGCCTGTCTCTCATCTTTGGTCGCATAGAATCCAATCCTATTTTGTGCTTCTTGTTACCCAGTTCTCATTCCTATTTCCCGTTTATTGTTACTCAGTTATAATTCCAGTCTCTTATTTCTTGTCGATTAATTTCCCTACTGCCTTCCATCTCTTGTCGCCCAGGTCTCATTTGTAGTCTTTTCTCATGTCTCCCATTTCCCATTCATTTTTCCCATCTCTTATTTCTTAATTGTCATTCTATAAACAAAATTTTAAAGTCACTTTCAATATTTAGCTTAATTTCTGGGGTTGGTGTTCAATAATTCGGGGACGGCAAATAACACCAAAATCGGGATACAGGTTCCAGTGACGAAGCCTAGAAACCTTACTCAAGAAGAGCTTCGGGGGAGCATAGCACAAAACACATCGCCCGAGGCGCACATCAGTAGAATAACATCTACACTATATAAGTGTTTTGAAAATATATGATTAGCTTTAAGTAATCTCAATAAAGAGACATTCACAACATTATGCTCATATGCACTTACGTCAGACCCATCTTGGAATTTACAGCACTAGCAAGTGACATATATTGATCAAACATATCAAGAAACTGGAAGACGTGCAAAGGTTTTCAACGAGACTAGTCCTGGAGGTAAAGTGCTTTATATATTAGGATGCATTAAAATAACTATCCGTGATGATATTATTGGCAATAGGAACCAGATGAAACACGAAAGTGATATACAAAAACTCAAGAGTAATTGATAGGGTGGAATTGAACAAGCTGTATGAGGTACAAAAGGGCAAGGTTGGAAGCAAATGCACAGATAAGTCATGAGATTGTCAGGAAATATTTCTTCAGCCTCAGTATGGTCAAGAAGTAGACAACGAAGAGTAGAGAAAGGATCTACTCATTCCTTCAAGAAAGGGCTCACTAAGACAGGAGACTAGGATAGAGTAGCGACTTAAGAGACAGCCATGAACCGAAACTAGACTCCTGCAACAATAAATTGGTGAACACACACACGGTGAAGGTCATTCTTGGAAATTAGGTCACACACCTTCATGGGGACACTGTGCCACTGCTTATTAAACCTGAATTGGCAATGTGTTTTTATCATTGTGGTTTTATATTTTTTTTCCTATGATGCAGAATTATGTAAGTGCGCATGTATGTATAAATGAACACACAAACACACACACATACACACAAACACACACACACACACAAACACACATACAGCTGACGCCTAGTCACGCGCGTTTTGAGCTCCGCTAAATTGGGTCTTATAGAGTTGGCCTAGAGGGAATCCGAGTGCAACAAAAAGGCGTGGACATAGGTCAAAGTGTCATATTCATTTAAAACCAAAAGCAGGGAAATACGAGTGATCACAGAGGAAAAACTCAGTAAATGGTGAAATGCCAGTGAGGGGAGACGGAGATAGGCCTAACAGCGGTTGCCACACAGCAGGAAGTAGAATATATCGTAGTGGACTATAACGCAGTAGGGGAACACGCATATCTACTGGAGGTACCCAAGTAAGGAGACAAGTGCAAGGCAAGCAGTAAGAATACAGTGATTGCATACAGTGAACCCAACAGAAAGAAA
>WNWK01040587.1:0-16898 GCA_009830355.1 Cherax destructor
TGTAGACTACATCTGCATTGTGTTTGCCCTCCAGTGCTTCCAAGACTGTCATAGTGGTCCAGTAGTTGTGAGGAGGAGCGACCTCTCTAAATCCATGTTTCTCTGGGTTGTGCAACTGTTAGGAATCCAAGTGGTTGGATGAGAGTTTTCCTGGGACAGCTCGCTCTCTCTCTCTCTCTCTCTCTCTCTCTCTCTCTCTCTTTCTCTCTCTCTCTTTTTCTCTCTCTTTTTCTCTCTCTTTTTCTCTCTCTTTTTCTCTCTTTTTCTCTCTCTTTTTCTCTCTCTCTCTCTCTTTCTCTCTCTTTTTTTCTCTCTCTCTCTCTTTCTCTCTCTCTTTTTCTCTCTCTCTTTCTCTCTTTCTCTCTCTCTCTTTTTCTCTCTCTCTTTCTCTCTTTCTCTCTTTCTCTCTTTCTCTCTTTCTCTCTTTCTCTCTTTCTCTCTCTCTCATATACACACACACACACACGAGATTGTCCTACGAAGAAAGGTTAAGGGAAATCGGCCTGACGACACTAGAGGACAGGAGGGTTAGGGGAGACATGATAACGACATATAAAATACTGGAAGGAATAGATAAGGTGGATAGAGACAGGATGTTCCAGAGAGGGGGGATAGAGACAAGGGGTCACAATTGGAAGCTGAAGACTCCTATGAGTCAAAGGGATGTTAGGAAGTATTTCTTCAGTCATAGAGTTGTCGGGAAGTGGAATAGCCTAGAAAGTGACGTAGTCTACCTGGAGGGCATTCCGGGGATCGACGTCCCCGCGGCCCGGTAGTGGAGGCAAGAGCTATGACTCGACCACTGCAACCACAAATAGGTGAGTAAACACACACACGCACGCACGCACGCACGTACGTACGTACCTATAACAAAATGGTAACTAACACTAAGTTACAAAACGTGAGGTGGATAAAGTACTTGAGTTTGTTAAACCGACACTGGTGTATCCCTCACCCAGCTCTCCAGTCATCTGCTATATCCTTGTTGGCAGTGATCCTGCTGTATACAGTTGTTGATTATTGAAGGCATCCGCAAGGTATGTGCTAATATCCTGATGTAGTATCTTCACCGGGATAAAGACGCCCTTATGCTTCAACTGTGAGGCCCTCTTATGCACACAAGAGTCTTGTCTCTTTCTCTCTCTCTCTCTCTCTCTCTCTCTCTCTATCTATCTCTATATCTCTATCTCTCTATCTCTATCTCTATCTCTATCTCTATCTCTCTCTCTCTCTCTCTCTCTCTCTCTCTCTCTCTCTCTCTCTCTCTCTCTCTCTCTTTTTTTTTTTTCTTTTTCTTTCTTTCTTTCTTTTCCCCCTCCCTCCAAGTTTTCTTATTGAATTATAGGAGAATGTAACTTGGCACTGAAGGTGTAAGTGCAGAAACAATGTGGTCATTAAAGAAGGAGCTGGACAAGCATCTTGCAGTATATGATTCAGTTAGATACTAGACTGAGACAAACTCAGATCAACGGAATCCTTATGTTTGTTTAGCAGCTGCATCAGGACTGTCGACTGACAAGTTAACAGTAGTGGTAAAAGTAGTGGTGTAGTGGAGTAACTTACGTGTTTACGATATAAAAAAAAATTAAGTAGAGATACTTTTAGCTTATACCTTCCATCCTCTTTCATCTCTCCTGTAAATTCCAAGCCATTTTTCCATTATGGTATGGTATACTTTTCATCCTGTTCACATACCAGGAGTGGCTAGAGAGACAGACACTGACACACACACACACACAGACAGACACACAGACACAGAGACAGACAGAGACACAGACAGACACGGAGAGGAAGGAGGGTGGGGAGAGAGCCTTCTGCTTTACTGTCCTTGTCTTAGACAACTAGCTAATATATGATAATCCGTAACTAGATAAAAGTTGATAGTTCTTGTCAGCAGATAGTCTCGGTGTGGGCTTCAGCGTCCTACTATATATTTTCCCATCTCTGTTGCTGTCTCTCACTTGCTGTCTCTCACTTGCTGTCTCTCACTCTCACACACGAGTTGCACCTGGTCCGGGCACCAATACAATAATTGACTTGGAAGGTGTTGAATATTGAGATAGTGGAGGTGTTACATGTGTGGAAGGTAAGTGTTCAGCCCACCACCTGATGAAATATCCACCTGTCATGGAGCAAGTAGGAGGTGAACCTCTCAGGGAGAGTGCCAGGGCAAGATGGCACTGTTGTTCCTCACACTAACGTGTATGAGACATGTTGGTAGTTCTGGTGGTAGAGCTGCGGCAGGTTATCTTGAGGTCACACTGTGTGGGGTGGTGGTAGTGGAGAGGCAAGTTATCGTGAGGTCACACTGTGTGGGGTGTTGGTAGTGGAGAGGCAGGTTATCGTGAGGTCACACTGTGTGGGGTGGTGGTATAGGAGAGGCAAGTTATCCCGCGGTAACACTAATATTGCTAGTAGTTAGTTTCCTGCATTACACTGCCACACACTTGTTTTACAATTCAGGTAATGATGCCACTGTTGTCACTGTCACCATCAGTGATGCTGCTGCTACTGCCGCCACTATCAGTGGTTCTACCACCGTTACTGCCATCGCAGTTGATGGTTCTCTAAAGGACAGAGTCACTCAATCAGTTAGAACTGACTGGACAAAATTAGGAAAGAACAATTTAGACATCCTGGGCAGCACAGATTCAGTCCTCACTAGTTCCTTGATAAGCTGAACATACAACATACAAGGTCTGCATTAATTACGTACCATCGAGGAAACCTAGAAGAACAGATATAAAAAGAATGTATAGAAGAATTTACAGAAGAAAAAAATACTCAATTGCTTAAAGTGAACGTCACAACGAAGTTAATATAATCTTAGCCGAGACATCCCCGTAGAACAAAAACTTTGAGGTGTCGTACCAAAGAGAAGAAGCACAATGAGAAATAGTCATCCAGGGTATTGCAAAAAGAATAAATTATCAACATACGCAAAATGTAAGCTAAGAACTACCTGTAGAACTGGACCATTAGTAAAAGAAGGTTCATACACGGACGATGGAACAGGAAATGAGCATCTCACCAAATGAAAGCAAGATGAAGAATGCAAAAACTTTTTCATTCCATCTGAAGGCAGTGAAGATCAAGTAACTGACAGTACTAGTCACATAGAATTCTAAAAAAAAGATATAGAAAACATGCCCGTTCACTCAGTACCTGGACCAGATTCGTGGAATTCCTTATTTATAAAAGTGCAAAATATCAATAGCACGAGTACTCGGTATCGTTTGGAGAAAGAACTTAGATCTAGGTGAAATACCAGACATCTTAGAGTGCAGCCATGACTCCTTTGCATAAGGGAGGTAGTTGAGCACTAGCCAAAAATTACAGGTCAGTTGCCCCAACATCCCATATCAAGAGATGCCAAATTTCAAACTTTATGCAACAAAGTCTGCACAACTCAAATCAGCATGGTTTTAGAACTGGGAGAACATGTTCATCACAACTGATAAACTATTATGGCAGAATTATGGAGTCATTGGAAAAAAACGCAGGTGTTACACGGATTTTACAAAGGCGTTCTACAAATGCGATCAGGGGTGATTGCACACAAAATGAGGGCCATGGACGTAGCAGGGAAGGTGGGAAAATGAATTTTCAACTTTTTGACAGATAGGATACAAAAAATAGTTAGAGCAAAATCCAGAAATTAGCGAGGTAAAAAGTTCATACCCCAATGCATTGTCCTGGCACCTCTACCGTTTCTTATCCTTATACACATAGATAAAAACACCCATCACAGTTTCGTATCATTATTTGCAAATGACGCCAAAATAAACAGGAAAGTCACCTCGGTAGAAGATTAAAAAAAATTCAGGAAGATATAAGCCGAAATTTCCAGTGGGCAGTGGAGAACAACATGGCATTCAGTGGTTATAAGTTCCAGTTGCTTAGATGTGTAAAGAATGAAGAACTCAAAATGAACGAAATGAACACGTGAAAAGCCTGGAAGAACTTATATCGGCTGACCTTTCTTTCAAAGAATACGGTATAAGGTATATGTTACGACAGCCAGGAATATAATGGGGTGGATAATGAGAACTTTCAAAATATGGGAAATAACATCAATGGTGACACTATTCAAATCGCCTATGTTCTCTCGTTTAGAGTATTGTTCAGCGTTGACGGCTCCGTTCAGGGCAGGAGAAATATCAGAGCTGGAACACACACACTATTTAAGGCCCGCATAGACTGAATAAAGCATTTAAATTACTGGGAATGCCCCAGTCCTAAATATGTACACACTGGAGCAGAGGAGAGAGAGCGAGATGTATGGTTATATATATATATATATATATATATATATATATATATATATATATATATATATATATATATATATATATATATATATATATATATATATATAATTATATATATATATATATATATAATGTATGTATGTGGAAAGTACTCCAGGACCAAAAAATCTGCACACTGTCATAACATACTGGATTGAGATATATTAGAGGAATTGGAAAATAAACCCAATGAAAGGCAGGGGTGCAGTGGGCACAATAAGGGAACACTATCAACATCCGTGGCCCCAGATTATTCAACATCTTACCAGAAGACAGAAACACTGCTGGGACAAGTGCAGAAGTCTTCAAGAGGAAACTGAACTAGTACCTCCACCATGGCCAGATCAACCAGGCTGTGATGGATATGTCGGCCAGCGTGCAGCAGGAACAACAGCCTGGTTAACCAGGCCAGCACCAGACAAAATTCTGTCAGGCAGTTATAATACATAGAAAACATTGGAAGGCCAGGTATCTGATTGTGCATAACAAGGTAAGTACAGACTTCCGTGGGTCACTGACCCCGTGGTCTGGTCCCAGACCGGACCCCAGGTTAATGGCCTGATCAGTCAGGTTGTTGGTGCTGATCAAGATGTAACATTAACTTAGCAAGTTTCCTCCTGAAGAGAGTTAGGTGTACTTGGATAATTCCCTTTATATACTTGTAAATTAAATTATAATTCAATAATTAAAATGTTCTTGCATGTCTGGGTAAGTTGAGTTAGTGACTCGCTCATCATCATGTGACTCGCTCATCATCATGCGACTCGCTCATCGTCATGTGACTCGCTCATGTGACTCGCTCATCGTCATCATGTGACTCGCTCATCGTCATCATGGACTCGCTCATCGTCATCATGTGACTCGCTCATCGTCATCATGTGACTCGCTCATCGTCATCATGTGACTCGCTCATCGTCATCATGTGACTCGCTCATCGTCATCATGTGACTCGCTCATCGTCATCATGTGACTCGCTCATCATCATGCGACTCGCTCATCGTCATGTGACTCGCTCATGTGACTCGCTCATCGTCATCATGTGACTCGCTCATCATCATGTGACTCGCTCATGTGACTCGCTCATCATCATGCGACTCGCTCATCGTCATGTGACTCGCTCATGTGACTCGCTCATCGTCATCATGTGACTCGCTCATCGTCATCATGTGACTCGCTCATCATCATGTGACTCGCTCATGTGACTCGCTCATCGTCATCATGTGACTCGCTCATCGTCATCATGTGACTCGCTCATCGTCATGTGACTCGCTCATCGTCATGTGACTCGCTCATCGTCATCATGTGACTCGCTCATCATGTGACTCGCTCATCGTCATGTGACTCGCTCATCGTCATCATGTGACTCGCTCATCGTCATCATGTGACTCGCTCATCGTCATCATGTGACTCGCTCATCGTCATCATGTGACTCGCTCATCGTCATCATGTGACTCGCTCATCGTCATCATGTGACTCGCTCATCGTCATCATGTGACTCGCTCATCGTCATCATGTGACTCGCTCATCGTCATCATGTGACTCGCTCATCGTCATCATGTGACTCGCTCATCGTCATCATGTGACTCGCTCATCGTCATCATGTGACTCGCTCATCATGTGACTCGCTCATCGTCATCATGTGACTCGCTCATCGTCATCATGTGACTCGCTCATCGTCATCATGTGACTCGCTCATCGTCATCATGTGACTCGCTCATCGTCATGTGACTCGCTCATCGTCATCATGTGACTCGCTCATCATCATGCGACTCGCTCATGTGACTCGCTCATCGTCATCATGTGACTCGCTCATCATCATGCGACTCGCTCATCATCATGCGACTCGCTCATCATCATGCGACTCGCTCATCGTCATGCGACTCGCTCATCGTCATGCGACTCGCTCATCATCATGCGACTCGCTCATCATCATGCGACTCGCTCATCATCATGCGACTCGCTCATCGTCATGCGACTCGCTCATCATCATGCGACTCGCTCATCATCATGCGACTCGCTCATCGTCATGCGACTCGCTCATCGTCATCATGTGACTCGCTCATCATCATGCGACTCGCTCATCATCATGCGACTCGCTCATCGTCATGCGACTCGCTCATCGTCATGTGACTCTCTCATCATGCGACTCGCTCATCGTCATGTGACTCGCTCATCATGTGACTCGCTCATCGTCATCATGTGACTCGCTCATCGTCATCATGTGACTCGCTCATCGTCATCATGTGACTCGCTCATCATGTGACTCGCTCATCATGTGACTCGCTCATCATGTGACTCGCTCATCGTCATGTGACTCGCTCATCATGTGATTCGCTCATCGTCATCATGTGACTCGCTCATCGTCATCATGTGACTCGCTCATCGTCATGTAAATAACTGCCACCTTAATAGAAAAACTGGTGGAGGTTTTTCCCCAGATGTTACAAAATTTGTTAGGTTAATTACAACAGTTGGCATCTAGTTTAAAATGTGTCGTTATAGGATTTTTACAATATGTACAGAAGCAGAGGTTTGCTTTTATTACAATTATCACAAATTGTTACAACAATTAAGAAACTGTGCCATAAATATTTCTTTCAACACGTCATCAAGAGATAACTCATTGTCTTTAAGTGTTTATGTTCGCCTGTCTCAACGATCTACGCCTCCACACTTTCCCAACAATTCACTTGGCCTAATAAAATTTAAGATATTTTAGATAAGTTTTTCTACCACTAATTTTACGTATATTTAGCGGCTATTAAGCAAGTAAAATATCCAGGTAGTAAGGTATGGTAAACCTAAAACACATCCTCGTGGCCTAATTAGTTGGAGAACAAACGTTCTTTATGTACTGTGTGAGAACGTGTTGACATGTTGGGTAGTACAGTACGTCTAGGTCACGTCTTCTTTTAATACATTTTATTATTACAACTACGCTTACGTTACAAATCTCAGTTCTAAGACAGCTTACTCTTCCTCCCATTTGTCTGGCTTCCAATTTCTCAAGCTCCTCGCGTACCGTTTCCTTCCTCGATAGTTTATTCATCGGGGAAAAAAATCACTTGGAAAGTGTGTTGTATCAACACTATGGGGAGAAGTGGCACAAGTTGTTTGTATCTCAGGGTTAAATGTCTTCAGTACTGAGTTTGACAAGTTAGTAGTTACTAAGTTCCTGGTGAGTGTACGTATGTGTACGTGGTATTGTAGACTTACTTAAGCAGGCATCAGATAGGAGGCGTAGGCTGGATCTTTCCAGCCGTGGGGCGATGACTTCAGGAAGCAGTCGTTAAGCATACTGGCCTGCGAGTTTTAAGATTCATTTGCCATGGGTTAGATCCCCACCCGTTCTGCGATCACTGCAGCAGTGATCGCTGGCGTAAACCATGTTAGATACACTGATCTGTGTAATTCTGCTCTTCTTATTACAAAATGGACATAGGGTGCTAAACAGGAGAGAAGAATGGTAAACTTAACGTCAGTAGCACAGACCTTACACTCGGTGAAAAGGCGACGTGGCTGAGTTGTACAAGTGGAATATGAGCAAGACAACTAACTCTTTATATGTTCAAATTAAATAATTTCAGTTTTAGAAAGGATAGATTAAAGCACCGCTTTAGCAGCAGAGCTGCAGATGACTGGGATAAACTACATGAAGTCTGGGTCAATGCCTCCGCGGCCCGGTCCCAGACGACGCCTACCGGTGAATCAAAGCCTGATCAACCAGACTGTTACTCCTGGCCGCACGCAGTCCAGCATACACACCACGGCCTGACTGGTCAAAAACTTATACGAGGAACTTGTTCAGTTCCCTCCTGAACACAGGTTTGTTGGTTAACCTGTATGACAGTAATTCCTCTACTGCATGGAAGGAGGGCCTTTAAAAAGTCAGGGACCTCTGACACTCGACGAGTTCTCTTAGTGTACTCGTCTCGACCTGCTTTGTATTAGAAGTATTTTGCACCGTCTGCCAAGCTTCTTTCTTTCACACAGTTATATCGATGTGCAGTATTGGGATCAGTATCTCCAGAACTTTCCAGATGTAAATTATGATGTATCTTTCTCGCCTACTTTCTAAGGAATATAGTTGAAAGGACTTAAGGGGTTCCCAGTAGTTTAGGCGATAGATAGAGAGATAGGGGGATACTGATAACAGATGAGCACACTGAACTTAGTACTGTTTGAGTATGTTAAAGGGTTCAGTTCAAGTGATCGTCACATTACTTCCAGGAAAACAAACATTAGGTAGGAAAGAGTTCCGACGTCTAAAAACACAAATCTCCGAGATGCGTTGGAATGAAATTATTAATAAGCTCTCCTTGAACAAAGTTTGTAAAAGTAGTGTCGCAAAATATGCAGGATATATTGGATCGTCAAACCATCGAACAAGTGTCCTTACTCAGTAGCACTCTTATTCTTCGTTTCCCATTTCCCATTCCTTCCGTCTATCGTCTCCTACGTCTTCTTCCCCCGCTCTCCAGCGGTGAGAGGAAGCCTTTGTATGAGGATGGTGTATAGTGTATGAGCAGGGGTGGAGAGCTGAGTTCCTGATATATATTCAGAATATGTTACTGGTGGTATAGGTCTGCATAGTGATATTGTATTAACTGTATTATGTATCACATTTAGACACTGTAACCTTTTACAGGTAGCTATGAGTTAGTCACAGCTTTCAGCCTCTAGCTGTCAACACTGTAATTATCATAACAGTGAGGCATGTTACACGAAGCAGTTTGGCAGAGATATACAGTTCTACTTGACTTCTAAGCCCGGCCATGGGCCAGCTCGTCTGGCCCTGGTACCCTTGATGATACCTTCTGAAACTCTTCAAAGGTATCAAAGGTAGCAGAGGCAGCTGTGATTGTCCATGGCACCTAGAAGGCTCTATACTCTTCCCTGCTTGTGTAACATGCCTCACTCTGTTATGATAATTAGCAGTGTGACAGCAGAGGCTGAGAAGCTGTTGACATGGTTCTAGCATGTTCCTCTGGCGAGACACTGACGTGTCATGACCAGTTTTACGGTGATTGATGTAAATTCTACGTGACAGCGCTGGTGGAGTTCCCTGTCTGCTGCGAGCTCTGGTACCCTTGTTTGTCTGCTTCCCTCTGCCATAACTTCCACTGGATCTTTGTAGTATTATTGAGATGCTCTGGGAGGCAACAACGAAGGCTCGCGCATGGAAATATTTTGTATGTCACTTATAGAAAATATTTACTTGCGAGTCTTGTAATACTGATGAGTGTATGTATGTGATGGTTGAGACTAACCCTCTTACGTGTGATGACGGTAGTGCTGTCCTAAGTGTGATGTCCTGTTAAAACCAGGAGAAAAGTATACCGCATTGCAAAAGCGGGAATATATATTTTATAGGAAAGGTAGAAGTGTATGGAATGAATGTGCTACAGCTACCTCTCTTCAGTAGTGCTATTACTGGAATTACTCATGCTACTCCGGTGGCATCCACATTGTTGTCTACCACCAGTTTTACTTATATGAACTACTTCTGAATACTGTACTGAAGGTGAATGTGGACAGACAGATATCCCCAAGGTACAGAGAGCATTGACTATAGCAATATTATGTTAACAATGTGTATGCCCAGTCAGTTGGTAAGCCTGAATTGATTTAGCAGCAACAACAACATTGAGCATTTCCAGTGCTCCATAACTATTCAAAAGAGCCCTTACCCACATGAATCTTAATTAAGCCTCTTACTGCGGAGTTTCATACCATTCTTTCATGTAATTATGCTATGTTGCAATTTAAAAAAGTTTTTTTTTCCATGAGTACTAATGTCAAAGTTGTGTAATATCTTAATGCTTGTGTGAGGTCGCCTCGTAGCTCCGTTTTCTGAGTATGATTTATTTCTTAATAATAATGATGGAGTTCTCTTGTTGTTTTCTTTACACTTTCAAAAGTTTATTTGCATCACTGGGCCTCGGGAGTACACACTCTCGAAACTCATCAAAGGTATAATCAACCAAATCAACCAGGCTGTGATGTCTGTATTTGTCAGCGGAACTCCAACAGCAATAGTTTGAACAAGTAGTCGACAAGGAAGCTTGGCTTGTGTGCGGTACTTATCAACTTGTCGATATCGTAAAACATTATCATATTCACAGTGTCAGACACTGCAACACAACGATATCACAGTACAGAGAACATCTTCCACAACTTTGGTTACCTGCCCACTAGTAGTGAGTGAGGTTGGACTTGAGAGGACTTACTCAGGAGGCTTAAAGATTTTCTGCGGCACAATTTGGCAATATATGAGTCTCCGTTCTGTTGCTTCAGCTTGACATTGTTCTAGACTATGGAGCAGAGGGACTGACCACCTGAAAACTACGTCTTCGAGGGTAATAGACTGATTGCATCGTCTTTACATTCTTACTGGTTCTGCTGTCTTTGTCTTCGACTGAAGAAGCATACTGTGTAGACGAAACGTTTCGGAATCAAGCTTCCTAACTGTTGCACATGTCTTACTCGTCAAACTTGGCTTAAACCGGGAGCTGCGAGGCTAGAAAAACCCTCAGCAGCGGACCAGGTAGAGGCATGACACCGGGAATTTCTCGTTATGAGGCCTAGCAGTATTGGCCTCTTGTGTGTGTGTGTGTGTGTGTGTGTGTGTGTGTGTGTGTGTAAGATATAGATTTTGCCGCCGAAGTGGCTGGTTTATTGTGCATCCCATATCTACATAAACACACACACACACACACAACAGGCCTAGTGTCTAATCGACATGTGCCTAGGACAAAATGGTAACTAACACACACACACTCTCTCAAACAAACACATTTAATATATGCAAAAAATATCTTATATGTAGAAGACTAATCGCAGTATTAACCCAGAGTGTTAGTAATCCAAGAAAGCCAAACATAAGAACATAAGAAAGAAGGAACACTGCAGCAGGCCCACTGGCCCATGCGAGGCAGGTCCAAATCTCCCACCGGCTTAAGCCAATGCCCCGACCCAGCCAGGTCAGGTTACATTCACTTAAGGAAGGAACACGGCATCTGACCTAGTAGCACAAACTAGTCAGGTCCAACTCACACCCACCCGCACCCACTCATATATTTATCTAGCCTATTTTTAAAACTACACAACGTTTTAGCCTCTATAACTGTACTCGGGAGTTTGTTCCACTCATCGACAACTCTATTACCAAACCAATGCTTTCCTATATCCTTCCTGAATCTGAATTTATCCAACTTAAAGCCATTGCTGCGAGTCCTGTCAATACTAGATATTTTTAGCACGCTATTTACATCACCTTTATTTATTCCTGTTTTCCATTTATACACCTCAATCATATCCCCCCTAATTCTACGCCTTTCTAGAGAGTGCAGATTCAGGGCCCTCAGTCTATCCTCATAGGGAAGATTTCTGATACATGGAATCAACTTAGTCATCCTCCTTTGTACGTTTTCCAGAGCATTTATATCCATTCTGTAATACGGTGACCAAAACTGTGCAGCATAATCTAGATGAGGCCTAACCAAGGATATATAGAGTTGAAGAACAACCTGAGGACTCCTATTATTTATGCTTCTTGATATTTCCATTGGGTTCTTATGTTGTTTTTCCAAGGATGCGATCCACAACAGTCGACTGATACGTAGGCACTATTTACCGCTAAGTGAACAGAGGCAGTGGGTATGGGTAAACATATTCACGACTCCAGTCATCGCAGGATCGAGCCCAGGTCCTCGGTTGTGACGCGGCAGCGTTACCACTAAACCAAAAGCTACAATTTGATTTTATGGCCATTTTTGTTATAGAACCTCATGCGAGGGAGTGTTAATAAGGTGTTGCCACTTGAGTGTGAGAAGGAAGTGTGTTAGACGGTCTGCACACTGGTAACATTCCATGAGCATACAACATGATAGGTATATCACGCAAGCTTCTCTTTATATCCAATATAAATCTTAGTTTCCTCATTTTTTCCTAATAGTAAGTTTTTATTTTTTTGTACATGACCTACACGTATTTTTTACAGTAGTGTTTGAGGACACACAAGTGTTAAGGACACGTACATCTGCCCCGCCAAGTAGAGGAAAAAGATCTAACTCTTACAGACTTCCCAGATGAAGTTACGAGTTTGTTGCATGTGTTGAACAAACGTTGCACTACCAGGTGAGAAGATGGGTCTAACGAATTTACTATCGTATCGTATTGCACATGAACCTTGTACCAGACCTTAAAGTACACTTTGTAGATTCAGTCTAGGATAAACCAATGAACACAATCAATGTGACTTCATCTTGTAATGTATCTTTACTGTTTTAGTTGATCTAATATTGCCTACCACTATTGAAACTTATGGCTAACCCGTGACTTTACCATTCTTATCAAACCTTCATATGATGAGTTTCTATTATCAACATCAGTTACGCATCATTGTGCGGCTACCCTGATCTATCATATTTTGCAACGTTGCGGCAACAACGCCTTTTCCAGTGGCTAGAAATACCCATTACTTTAACATTCCAGAATAGTTAAGTTGGATATTCTTCCTCAGTTAAATATTCTCAATATTGTTAGCACAGTTTTAACATTTGTTTTACAGAGAACAGTGTAAAATGTTGACAAACTGGTTAAAATTGTATAAGTATCCCAGAGGAAGCTAGCACCTCAGGTTGATTCAACGTCCATAAAGTAAACACAAGGGAGGGTGGTGCGAGTCACATTATGTCATGTAGGTTTTATAAATTATTCATTAATAGTTTTATATATTAAAAGTTTTATAATGATTTATAAACATGAGAAAGAAAAGGCCACTTAAAGTAGCATTTACTTACATCTTGCACAAAAGTGTGTGTTGCAGGAATCAAGCAGCTTGAGAGGAATGCAAGACGCTAAGTATTGGACAGTGATCAATACTGTTAAATAATTAAAGAAATATGTTTTTAGTTTGATGTATGTAAATGATGATGACAATTTTTTTCATTTACAAAGCACAAAGTTATTATAAATTGTTAGTACTAAAACATATAGCGAGAAATTAGATCTAACAAAAATGATCCCAAATGGATAAACAATAGATTAAAACATCTCATTGGTCAAAAGAGAGGCACATATAGGCGTATCAAAAGAGGGGAGGGCCAGTTAAGAAATCAATATATTCAATTAAAGAGAGAAATAAAAAAAGGAATAAGAAAAGCAAAAAGGGATTATGAGGCTAAAGTCGCAAGGGATTCGAAGACTAACCTAAAAGGGTTCTTTCAGGTACACAAAAGTAAGATTAGGGACAAGATAGGCCCACTTAAGAGTAACTCAGATCAGATTACTGACTGGGATAAGGATATGTGTGAACTTTTCAATGCCTACTTCCTCTTCAGTTTTTACTCAGGAAGATACTAGAGAAATTCCAGAAATAATAAATTATGTAGAACAAGACGATAATAAACTATGCACTATTAGGGTAACTAGTGGCATGGTCCTCAGGCAAATAGAGAAATTAAAACCTAACAAATCCCCAGGCCCTGGTGAACTGTTTGCAAGGGTTTTAAATGAATGTAAAGAGGAACTTAGCATACCTTTGGCTAATCTTTTCAATATATCAATTTAATCTGGCATAGTGCCGGACAAGTGGAAAATGGCAAATGTAATACCTATTTAAAAGGCAGGTGACAGGTCCTTAGCTTCGAACTATAGACCAATAAGCCTTACCTCCATAGTTGGTAAATTCATGGAATCAATAATTGCCGAAGCAGTTCGCAGCCATCTTGAAAGGCATAAATTGATTAATGAATCTCAGCACGGTTTTACAAAGGGACGTTCCTGTCTTACGAATTTACTAACTTTCTTCACTAAGGTATTTGAGAAGGTAGATCATGGTATTGAGTATGATATTGTGTATATGGACTTCAGTAAGTCTTTTGATAGAGTTCCACATCAGAGGCTGTTGAGAAAACTTAAGGCACACGGAATAGGAGAATTTTTTTCCTGGGTAGAGGCATGGTTGACAAATAGGCAGCAGAGAGTTTGCACAAATGGGAAGAAATCAGAATGGGGGCACGTCTCAAGCGGTGTTCTACAGGGGTCAGTGTTGGGCCCCTTGTTGTTCACAATTTACATAAACGACATAGATGAGGGAATAAATAGCGACATAAGCAAATTTGCTGATGACACCAAAATAGGCCGTCCAATTCATTCTAATGAGGACATTAGAGCACTCCAGGATGATTTGAATAGACTGATGCAATTGTCGGAGAAGTGGCAGATGCAGTTTAATATAGACAAATGCAAAGTTCTAAATGTTGGACAAGAAAATAACCATGCCACATATAAACTATATAATGTAGATCTTAATATTACTGATTGTGAAAAGGATTTAGGAGTGCATAAGTGTTCGCAATAAAGGTAACAGAATCCTGGGCTTCATATCAAGAAGTATAAATAATAGAAGTCCTCAGGTTGTTGTTCTTTGGTTAGTCCTCATTTAGATTATGCGGCACAGTTTTGGTCACCGTATTACAGAATGGATATAAATGCTCTGGAAAACGTACAGAGGAGGATGACAAAGTTAATCCCATGTATCAGAAATCTTCCCTATGAGGATAGACTGAGGGCCCTGAATCTGCACTCTCTAGAAAGGCGTAGAATTAGGGGAGATATGATTGAGGTGTATAAATGAAAAACAGGAATTAATAAAGGGGATGTAAATAGCGTGCTAAAAATATCTAGTATTGACAGGACTCGCAGCAATGGTTTTAAATTGGAAAAATTCAGATTCAGGAAGGATATAGGAAAGCATTGGTTTAGTAATAGAGTTGTGGATGAGTGGAACAAACTCCCGAGTACTGTCATAGAAGCTAAGACGTTGTGTAGTTTTAAAAATAGGTTAGATAAATACATGAGTGGGTGTGGGTGGGTGTGAGTTGGATCTGACTAGCTTGTGCTACTAGGTCAGATGCCGTGCTCCTCCCTTAACGAGTGTGACTGACCTGACCAGGTCAAGGCATTGGCTTGAGTCGGTGGGAGAATTGGACCTGCCTCGCATGGGCCAGTAGGCCTGCTGGAGTGTTTCTTCTTTCTTATGTTCTTAACATATTGTTCAGAGTATGTATGCAATTTAGGGATGTATCAAAGTATTGATATTGACCATTTTGTGGTATTATTGGTTAAAAACACCCTATATTTTTTTATAATAATATTACATGTGTGCTTAAAAATATCAACATTAACACTACCTCACGATTGTGAGAGTTGCGCGTGGGGCCAGGAGCTATGAATCGACCCCTGCAACCACAACTAGGTGAGTACACACACATGATGTAGTGAAGGCATGATCCATACATAGCTTTAAGAAGAGGTATGATAAAGCTCATGAAGCGGGAAGAGTGACCGAGTAGCGGCCAGTGAAGAGGCGGGGCTAGGAGCTTTGACTCGACCCCTGCAACCACAACTAGGTGAGTACATGCACACATACACAACAGGCCTAGTGTCTAGTCGACATGTGCCTAGGACAAAATGGTCGCGAGCGCGCGCGCGCGCACACACGCACACGCACGTACGTACGTAAAGAAGCTCGAGAAAGTGCAAAGGTTTGCAACAAGACTAGTCCCGGAGCTAAGGGGTATGTCCTACGAGGAGAGGTTAAAGAAAATCGCCCTGACGACACTGGAGGACAGGAGAGATAGGGGGGACATGATAACAACATATAAGATACTAAGAGGAATTGACAAAGTGGACAGAGACAGAATGTTCCAGAGATGGGACACAGCAACAAGGGGACACAGTTGGAAGTTGAAGACTCAGATGAATCACAGGGATGTTAGGAAGTATTTCTTCAGTCACAGAGTGGTCGGGAAATGGAATAGTTTAGGAAGTGATGTAGTGGAGGCATGCTCCATACATAGCTTTAAGAAGAGGTATGATAAAGCTCATGGCGCAGGGAGAGTGACCCAGTAGCGGCCAGTGAAGAGGCGGGGCCAGGAGCTATGAATCGACCCCTGCAACCACAACTAGGTGAGTACACACACACACACACACACACACACACACAGGTTAAGGTTAAGGGAAATCGGCCTGACGACACTAGAGGACAGGAGGGTTAGGGGAGACATGATAACGACATATAAAATACTGCGAGGAATAGACAAGGTAGACAGAGACAAGATGTTCCAGAGATGGGACACAGAAACAAGGGGTCATAATTGGAAGTTGAAGACTCCTATGAGTCAAAGGGATGTTAGGAAGTATTTCTTCAGTCATAGAGTTGTCAGGAAGTGGAATAGCTTAGAAAGCGACATAGTGGAGGCAGGAACCATACATAGTTTTAAGACTAGGTTTGATAAAGCTCATGGAGCAGGGAGAGAGGACCTAGTAGCAATCAGTGAAGAGGCGGGGCCAGGAGCTATGAATCGACCCCTGCAACCACAAATAGGTGAGTACACACACACACACACAATCGACAGGTGCCTTTGACAACCAGTAACGAACACACAAGCCAAGTACGGAGAAGAGCGTGCGTGGTGACGTGCGTGCCGGTACTTAGGTGTGGCACAGTGTGTCATAGTCTCTCATCTTTTAATTCAGAATTAAGAGGTAATGTTACCAGAAAGAAACCAAATACTGCGA